>JASDQU010244243.1:143119-153289 GCA_032191745.1 Picea mariana
GTTGTATCCTGAGAAACTAGGGGGTTGGAGCCTCCTTCAAGTTGCAGCTGGAAAACAAAGGAATTTGGTGCTTCCAATGAATGTAATTCTTAAAGACATATAAGAAAAAGAATTCCTTGGTTTTCTCCCGCTTTGGGTTTCCACGTAAAAACACTAGTGTATTGTGTATGTGTATGATTGTTCATTTTTTCATTGTTTATTTAATATGCAACTATTGGATGATAATACCACATTGATTTAACACTTGCATTTTGTGGTTAAAAAGGATTGAATTGCTCTATTACTAATTCACCCCATCTCTCAGTAATCCAACACCTCTTACATGTGGCACACTAACCTTGTCCACTCTGATGAGCTCAGATCCAACATCTAGACTTCATCAATATCAACAACCCATAAGCATTTTAGAACTACACATGCTTGATCCATAACTATGAAAATTGCCTCTGAAATATCAAACGATTGAGATTGATCAAATACAATGATGGAGATTAATTTTGGACCCAAATACGATAAGAGGTTAATTATTCTATTTAAAAATAAAATATTGAATGAAATAGAATGATCTAATCCAATATCCCATATTGATTATGAAGTCATAAGTGCTCACCCGATAAAAAACTTACTTTCCTTCGAAATATTGAATCGTCGAGGATGATGTTATCTAACCGTTTAGATCTATTTTATAGTTAGAAGTGATCACCTGATACAAGACTTACTTTACTCCAAAATATCAAATGACAAAGGATGATCCGATCTCACTGTCCAGATCTATTTTGGAGTTAGAGGTGATCACTCGATAAAAAAATTTCCTCTGAAATATCCAATGGTCGAGGATGATCATGATCAACGATCCTTATTCATTTTTGAGCTATATGTTCTCGATTGATAACACTAATTTTTCATTCTGAAATGAAAATTATGATAATTCCTTTCCACCTCTATATGTCAGCTTAGTTGTCACATGGTATCTCCATTTCATCATTGACATCACCAATATGGAAAACTCCAATTTCTCAAAAAATTCCAATTTTGTCAATAATGCTTATTTTCCAAAAATTTTCCATCCATCATGCAATTCATAGAATTTTCCCTTACAATCTATCTTCCTTCATTGAATTTGACCCTACAAATACCAAATTGACTCCCGTACCTGTCAATTTGACATTTTTGAGCCAATTTCCCCATTGGATTACACCCAGAATTAGGGATTTCGCCCAATTTCACCATGGATGACATTACAGATTCAAAAAATAACCCAAGAATACAGATTCTATAGCCACGAACTTACTAATACATACCTCAATAACTTATCTTCCACTAAATTCAACCTTGCTTGAGAAATTTCAAAACCCAATTTTTTTGAATTCAGATTTGTCTTCCAATTTCTTTCATTGAGAAATTTTATCAAACATTTTTTATGCAACCTACAACATTTCCTTATGTTTTCAAATTAAATTTTGGCCCATACGTCCTGAGTGCTATTACGTTATCTTTGATACTTCTCTCTAACATAGCCACTATCCTCTTTTCACTATTGAGAGTACGAGGTACTTTTGAATTTCACAATTTTCTCATTATCAATACTCTAAAAATCATGCTTAAGAAATATAATGACATACAAAATCATGCCTAGCAATTTCTACATGCATAATGACATACAAAATCATGCCAAAGAAACACAAATATAAAATGCAGAACTAATCTTTAATCATACAACCATTAAGTTCATTTTTACACATCATAAACAACATAAGATCACATAAAAACATAACACTTAACTTTAGTAATGAATTACACCAACTCGATGTTGATATGGGACATTCCTCCCAACCATAGGCCCTATTGAACCAGGGATTTGTGCAACAACCCACCCTTGAGTTGGGGCTATGAATACAAAAGAGAAAACCAATACTCTCTCAACCTAATTCCCATAAATTTGCATCCTATTCACTCATACAAACATTCCAAGCACCAATCCTCTTTCCCCCTTGCGTATACACTCTAACGGCCCCACCGTTACAATAACAAATGAAGTACAATTTTTTATTTTTTTTACCTTTTTTTTGCGTTAGGATAAAGAATCATCACACATAATTCATAGAAATGCATAATCGACACATCATAATTAAAAGAATTACAAGTGACACATCATCGAAATCAATAATGACATAAGACCACGCATTAACATAAATTATAGCGACACTTGATCAACACATAAACATACATAATGACGCAGTTCAACACATCCCAATCAACTGAAGAAAATATAATAATGATAAACCACATCGTTGAATGATAAAGAGCTACCCTCCAAACCTATCCTGCATGGTTAGGACCTCCAGGACACATAAGCAACACTCAAGCCCAGGATTCATCTGATTGATTTTGACCATTTAAGGTCTCAGGGCTGGCAACTGTTCTGAGGAACAAGGAGGTGGCTAGATCCCACTAATCCAATCAAGATGAAATCAACTAGATCAACTCAATCCACCTAATCATCAATTATTCAAGTGCAAGGGTCATCATCAACTTATCAATCATACATCAAAATCTATTTCATGGTGCACAAGAATTCTAACTAATTTCTAGAACAATCATATGTCCACATTAATTCCAAGGCGCAAGAGTAGTCAACTTTATGTTAAATGGAGCAAGAGATTATAAAGGCTTAATCAATCATATGTCAACATTATTCTAAAGGTGCAAGAGTAATCAACTTATTTTCAAATGGCGCAAGAGATTATAAATGCTTAATCAATCATATGTCAATCATTATTCTAAAAGCATGAGAGTAATCAACTTATTTTTAAATGGCGCAAGATATTATAAATGCTTAATCAATCACATGTCAATATTTATTCTAAAAGTGCAAGAGAAATCAACTTGTTTTTAAATGGCGCAAGAGATTATAAATGATTAATCAATCATATGTCATCATTCACAACTTTTGTAGCACAACTAAAATACATTTGAATGACTTATCTTAATTAAGCAATAAAATAGGAATTCAGTACTAGATCTCACATCCATCTACAAGGTACCACACAATCACACTCAAACTTTAATACTAGAAGACAAGGCTGCATTATAAATTCATTAAGAAGTTATGCATCATCACACATGAGCCATAAAAGATAATTCCCACCTTAACTTAGATATTCATAGGTATGGATTGAGGAGGATTATGCTTACTAACTAACCTACTCAAGGTCAAGCTACCAATTTAAGACACTAGTGAGAATCAATAAAAAATGATTAATTAGGTGGGACAAAACATTTTCTTTTTCTATTTAAGATATTTTAGAATGGAAATAGTTAACATTGATAAATATAGAGAATCCATACAACATAGAGAATCCATTTATCTTTAGAAAGGTGTTTGGATGTAATAATTGGAAAAGGATGGAACTTTTTATATATTTTATTAATTTATGATTACCTATAATTTAATAATTATTTGTAGTTACCTGACAATTGTTTGACGATCTTTGAATATATTTTATTGCACATTAGATGCAAATCAATGACTTAATCTCATGGAAGTAAGTTAAAATTGAATTTAAGATTGTTTGAACTGTATTGCGTTTACAAAAAACACCAAAATAATAATAGTCTAAACTACCATAACAATTACTTCAACATGATATTGGTAAGAAAAAATTATCCTTTATTAATACAATTAAACCTCTAATGTAAGGGATAGCGATTTAGTCATAAGTTTCCATTTTCATGCCCGTGATTGACATACTCCCTGAAAGGAAACTTTGCAGGAAGAGACAGGAATGCAGAGACTTCCAGAGAGAGGGTAATGCACCATTAACCATTGCGCAACAAAGGAATAACCACCAGCAAAATGAAGGATCCACTTCCATATTCATATTGAAGTATGAGGTTCACTAAAATGAAAAAAATTATTAATAAACACAACAAACATAATCCCTAACAATCGTTGATCGAGGAAGAAGGAAATTCACAGTCTAGTATTAAATAAAACACAAAGATAAATCCCTGGAAAAACTGCCATTCGATGAAGAAGGAAAACACAGTCCAATTTTAGATAAAACACAAAGGTAATTCCCTACAAAAAATGCCATTCGATGAAGAAGGAAAACACAATCCAGTTTTAGATAAAACACAGAGGTAATTCCTTGGAAAAATCACCAATTGAGGAAGAAGGGAATCACAGTCCATTATTAAATAAAACACAGAGATAATTCCTTGGAAAAACCACCATTTGAGGCAGAAAGAAATTATAGTCCAGTATAAATAAAATGTAGAGATAAATCCCTAGTAAAACCACCATTCGATGAAGAAGGAAAACACGAGTCAATGACTAAAATTCACTGAGAAATTTGAATGAAAACATAGAGTTTTCCCCAGGGGTTAATCAGAAATCAAGGATTTAGAAATTCACACTCCATTGGTTTTAATAGAAGACATAACAAGAAATATAGAGGAAATTATAAGCATCCACATTGGTTCACAAACATACAAGAAGAATCCTCCATGAGTTTACAAATTGGGAAGAATCCATCAGATGCATCAACTATTGTATTGATAGTGTGAGTAGAAACATCTATTCCTGGAATCAAGTGCACTGATACGTGGCCTCGACTAAGACTCCTGGATCGAATAGCGACTATGGGTGACCGGTTGGGAAAGAAGGGCTATGGGATTTCAATAATTGGTGTAAGACCCTTAGGTGCATTGTAAGTATTGCAATGTTCATGACAATGGATTGAGGTAGTAACCTTGTGTTCGGTATCATTTAGTGAACAGATATAGGTAGGAGCTGAAGGAGTCTAGGTAGAAGAGAATTTGGGCATCAACGCAAAACACAAAATAGTCAAGTAACAGTAGATCTGGGTAAATTCTGGGTAAATTCATTGATTGCCTATCATAAGAATAATAGAGATAGTGCATGCCTCAATGAGATTTATGGGTTAGTCAAGGCTATATACTATTATATATATCTTAAAAATAGAGACATATCAATGCAACGTTCTCAATCCTAGGGTTCCATGTGGTCATTACAATCTATGGCCATTTCCATATCCTATAGTCAATTCGTTCTGGTCATAAATAAATGATTTAACCACATCTACACAGAAAACCCCCAAATTGAAAAAGGGAAAACAATGAATAAGAAATCAAGATTTAGTTTGGAGTTAAAATTGCAGACTCGTTAGAAATTCATTTCTATAATACACAATCATAGAGGGAAAATTTTTAGTCCAATATCATAAATCCATTACCACTTTCAACAATTATAAAAACCATATATACAATAAAAAATTAATACAATGAAAACTCAAAATAAAAATACTATAACCATCGAAGATAAGCTTGATGATGATCCTTGGAGACTGGCGTTCCCTTCCTTCATCCACTTGCTAAATGTTGAGACTTCACCGGTACCTCCTAGCCAACGCTAGGGGTACTCTTCTTCCCCATTAGCCCCCTGAGCCAAAAAGGGGCCACGCACACACAACCAGAAATCCTCTAGCTCCCAACTTGCCTTGCAAGGTAGCCACCACTCTCTCTCACGCTGGGTATCCCAACTCTCACAAGAAAAACTAGTCAAAATTTCTGCAGCATAACCTTACCCATAACCAGTGATGATCCATCTCTCATCTCGACCATTTGTTTTATAGAATATTCCCATAGCTCATCCCCACTTGCAAAATTAATTTGATGTTTAATTAAAATAATTATAATCATCTCCCCCTTACACTTGTCACCCTTTCCCCAATTTTGCACCATTAAAGCCACATTTTATTTTAATAAAAGTCAATTTCCCTCACCCTTCCTAAAATCACTCCTTAAATCACTCCTAGTTCTCTCTTTATTCCCCTTGTTTTCAATTAATTTCTTACACCTTTCTAAAACCGAGTTGAGTTAAAATAGGAATCTTCTCCTAGTTAGACTAGTGTTAACTAGACTCTAGATTCCTTTCTATGCATACCCATTCCTTTAGCTTTATTCCATTATTACCTTAAATCCCAATTTGGTAATTACTTGCACATATGTGTGTTAAATAAATCTTTAGATTTATTTTATTTTCCTTGAATTCTTAATTTGATTTATTTCATCCCCTCATTATTTACTTTATAAATTTAGTTTCTAGTCTTCTTACTAACTTAGACTTAGGCTAAATAAAAAAGTTAATTGCAAGGGCTTAGACTCTTATAGGGATTATAATTAATAAATTCAATCATTAATTAATTAATTAATTAATTGATCCGACAGAGCTCAAGATTTTACAAGGTTGATTATTCGCTCAGGGTTTTCTAGGCCACCTAGGTTCATTGACTCAAATTTTATTTACGCGACGTTCCCTTCAAGATGCACTTCATGCTTCAAGGATTCCACTCACCTTTGAATCCATTTTTAATTATGCAACATGCCCTTCAAGACACACGCCGTGCTCCAAGGGTTCCATGCACCTTTGACTCAAAATTTTAATCACTCAACGTGCTCTTCAAGATGCACTCCGTGCTCCAAGGGTGCCATGTGCCTTTGACTGGTTTTGGTAGTTTTCCAATAGCTGGTGTCAGAACTCCATTCGGGAGACCTTCCGAGAGACTAAGGGATTCTAAGGAATAATGACCCTACCTTATTGCGTGCCCCTTAGAAATATTCGTGAGCGATTGTCTCAGTCTACCCTCATGACATCGTGGACCTCACGAACTAGGTAATCGTTAACCTACAATTAAAGCCATGACAAGAGTGCTAGTATGTTGTGATAGGGACGCTACCACACCTCTCCCTCAATATTTGGTCTATGTGCATGGTCCCTTTACTCCTTATGTGATTCAGATTAGAAAGAAATCATCAGCCTGCATCCATCAATGAAACATTGTCAATGATCCATAAACAACATTATAATATAATAGATCATATGTCACATATGCATAAATGAAATACCCAAACCAATACAATACTCTCCCTAACTGAATCCAGAGTCCAAGGAGGTCCATTGATTCCATTGACATCCTCAATCTATCAAGTGTCTTTCACACTCAAGGGAAACTCGTCAATAACATCTGTCAATACATAGATATCAAACAACATAAATCATAATACATCAATATCATCATAAGAATCCATAAACGAAATAGATAACTATATATGATAATCGGATCACTTGCACGCAAGTGTCCTCAAAGAATAAGTCAATAAAATGTGCTTGCAAGAGCAGGATGTTACATACACCCCCTCTTGTTTCACTTCGTCCTGAAGTTGTATAGTATTTAAAATGCAGTAAATAAAGCATCTGACAAGATCTATATGTCTAAACTATCAAACAAATAGGGAAACTACTGACGCATATCATATGCGTCCTCCCAGGTAGTCGAGTGTGGACTATAATTGTCCCACTAGACCTTGACCTGATCAATTGTTGGATGCCATAGTTATCGAATGCGATGGTACAAAATGCGGATTGGCTTCGTCGTGAGTGCGCCCTCGTCCAACACCTGCAAGGAACTCATGTCAATCACATGTGTAGGATCATTAAGATAATGTCTCAAAAGAGATACATTAAAAACATTGTGCATACGCCTCAAAGATTTAGGACAGACTAGTCGATAGGTCATGTGTCCCTTCCTTTCCACAACTTTGAAAGGTCACACAAACCTAGGAGAGAGATTAACACCCTTTCCAAACTTGATTGAGCTCTTGTGCTGTTTCACCCGCAAGAAAACTCGGTCACAAACTTCATAATTATGGTCAATGTGATGAACATTCGCATAACTCTTCTATCAATCTTGTGCTTTTTTAATCCCTTGTCTTATCATTTGCATTTGTTCTTCCATTTATTGGATCACTTATGGTCCTACCAGGACCCTATCCTCAAGTCAATCTCAACTCAATGGCATCCGACATGGTCGCACATAAAAAAACTCATATGGTGCCATCTTAATGGTACTTTGATAGTTGTTGTTGTACGCAAACTCTACCAGTGACAAGAAATATTCCCAACACTTTTGTTGGTCCTCCATGTACATACACAACATATCTTCCAAAATTTGGTCCATTCTTTCTGTCTACCCGTCTGTCTCAGGGTGATATGTTGTACGAAAGTTCACTTGTGTTTCCAAGGCCTCTTGGAAACTGGTCCAAAACGTCCTATAAACAACGCTCCTTTATTGGATATGATCCTTTTAGGCACCCCATGCAATCTCACAATATTGCTAATAAAAACTCTAGCTACATCTGTCACCTGATACATCATACACACATGAATAAAATGTGCACTCTTTGTCAAAGTGTCAACTACCATGAAAATCGATTCATGCCTCCTTGTTTTCAGCGACAATACAACATTAAAGTCCATTGAAATGCCCTCCCATTTCGATTTCGGAATATCATGTGGTTGTAGTAATCCTGTCAGATGTCCATGTTTAGCTTTCACTTGCTGACATTCTAGACATCCCTCCATGTAGTTAACTATGTTTTCCTTCATTCCTTTCTAGAAGAATAAGGGATTAAGATATGCCCTCATCTTCGTGACTCCTAGATGAGCCATGTACACTTCTCTATGAGCTTTGCTTAAGATCAAAATTCTCAGTTCATTGTTAGGCGATACGTAAATCTAGTTTTTACACCTCTTAAATACATTGTTGTCCAATGTATATCCTTCAAACTTTGGTACCAACATGGTGTCTTGTCTGATAATTTCCTTAACCTCTTTATACCATTCATCATCGAACTATATAGTTGAAATTTTTTCTCGAAGATTCGTTTGAAGAGGTATCACCAAAACTATGTGTGGTCTCCAAATCAACACATATACCACTCTATTCACTATTCCTTTTATGTAAGTAATCTCAAAATCATATTCGCTAAGCAATTCTGACCAATGGCTTTGTCACACGTTCAAGTCACATTGCGAAAAGATGTGTTGCAAACCATAGTGGTTTGTTTTTAGTTCAAATTTTCATCCAATTAGATAGTATCTCCACACTCTTAGGGCATACACAATGGCCAATAACTCCAAATCACGCGTCATGTAGTTCTCCTCATGATTTATTAATTTCCTTGAGATGTAAGAGATCACTTGACCGTCTTACATCAATACTCTACCCAGAACTTCCTTGGATGCATCCATGCATACCAATAATTCCTATTCCATGTCGAGAAATTTTAGTATTGGTGATGTCGTCAACAACCCCTTGAGACTTTTAAATGATTCCACGAACTTCTCGATCCATACAAACTTCTTATTTTTCTTTTGGAATTTCGTGATCATATTTGCTATCTTCGAAAAACCTTCAACGAACCCTCGGTAATATCCTCCTAAACCCATAAAGCTACGTACTTTTGGTATGTTCATCAGTGCAAGCCATTCCATAATAGCCTCTACCTTCACTATATAGACAACGATTCCTCCACCAGAGATAACATGCCCTAATTAATGAATTCTCAATTAATAAAAAGAGCATTTTGACAGTTTCCCGTATAATTTGTTTTCTTGTAAACATTGTAGTACCAAGCACAAATGTTCGTCATGTTCTTTTGTAATCCAAGAATATATCAATATGTCATCAATGAATACTTGAAAAAACTTGTCCAAGTATTCGTGGAACACCCCATTCATCAAAATCATGAATACCCCTGGGGCATTTTTCAGTCCAAACGGTAAAACGATAAACTCGTAATGTTTGAACCTTGTCTTGAATGTAGTCTTAGGAATGTCTTCCTCTTTGATACGTAACTGGTGATATCCTGATCCCAAGTCGATCTTTGAAAATATAGTTGTGCCCTTCATTTGGTCAAATAAATCATCTGTTATTCGCAACAAATATTGTTTCTTGATCGTTGCCTTGTTCAATTGACAGTAGTCAATACAGATTCGCCACGACCCATCCTTCTTTCTTATGAAAATAATAGGAGCACCCCAAGGTGACACACTTGGGCGTATAATTCCTAGGTCCAACAACTCCTTCAGTTTCATTTTGAACTCATGTAACTCAGGTGTTGACATCCGATAAGGCATTCTTTCTATCAGTTAAGTTCCAGGTTTCAAGTCCATGGTAAACTCCAGCTCTCTTTCAGGAAAAAAACCCGGTAACTCTTCTAGGAACATGTTCACAAACTTTTGTACTACAGGAAGGTTTTTTAATCCTTCTACCACGCCCTCGTCATTCAGTGCTAAGATTTCAT
>JASDQU010244243.1:153461-173936 GCA_032191745.1 Picea mariana
AACCCCTTGAGGAAGCTACATGAAAGTATAAATAAGAGGCAAGGCTCTCTCATTTTAATCACACTTGAGCATATTGAATATATACAAGTGACTGAGGTAACCAAAGGATATCTATGCCGAATTTCAGAGGGAAGGTGAAGTAAAGAAGGCTAAAATTCAAGGGAGGATACATTCTTTTGATGATGCTTTCTAAGGTATGTTATTTACAAGTGATCTCACTATTTTCGTAATAAATTATTTTATAGAATGATTCAGACTGTGAAATTGGGAGCCATTGAGGAAACATATCTAACTATCTGTGATACAAATTTCATCTTGTGGGTCTTTGTAGTTTTGGAGCTACACACTGTGGAAAATAATTTTGTTGCTAGTCCTAAAACTAGTCTAAAACAGGCGTTTCGAGTACAAATGTCATAACTTCTTCATAAAATATCAAAATTTAGTAATACAAAATGTATTGGTTAGAGTACAATTTGTAGTATTATGTGCAAAAATTTCAGATCCATACAACAAATATTATGTGTGGGGCATGCTCTACAAGTTTGCTCTCTAGAATAATCCAAAATTTAACAAGGTATTCCATTTTTGCTGTAACTCATTTTTTGAGAGGTTCCAAGTAGTGAAATCTGGAGGAATTGCATAAAAGTCACTGAAGAAAATTGTGTGCCATTTTCAAATCTTTATTCATTACAGGTACATAGTTATTATTATTGCAAGTTAGGGTTTTTGACTAATCCAAAATTAGTCATGTGAGATTAAAGTAAAGTTTGATGAAAATGTTAGTCTCTTATTGTTAAAGTTAAGGAAGGTTTGAAAATATGTGATCATATACACCAGGTCTATTACAAAGTTACAAATCAGATTTGGATGATGAAATTGATGATGGATTTTGGTTGAGGTACATGTTGGGTACATGGTTGAGACAAGTAGTTAATGAGTTGGCACATACATGAGGTGTATAGTTGATGATGTTGGTACATCTTGATGAGTCATAGTTTATTTGTATTTCATGCATGATTGGTACATATTTGGTGCATGGTTGATGCACTCATTGATGGTATAGGTTGAGGTACATGTTGGTGCATGGCTGATGCACTTGTTTATGGTACAGGTTTATTACAGGTTGTTTGGTACAGGTTGATGCATGGTTGATGCCCTTTTGTTTGGTATAGGTTGATTACAGGTTGACTGGCACAGGTTGTTACAATGGTATATCTCACAGTGATAGTGTGACAATGGTTCCTTCATTCTACTTATATTTCAGGGTGGTTGGATGGGGCAAGGACAGGTGGTTGTAGCCTCCTTCTAGTTGTAGCGTGAGAACATAGGGGGTTGTAGCCTCCTTCTGGTTGTAACCAAAGAATTGGGGAGTTGGAGCTTCCCTCAGGTTGTAGCCTGAGAAACTAGGGGGTTGGAGCCTCCTTCAAGTTGCAGCTGGAAAACAAAGGAATTTGGTGCTTCCAATGAATGTAATTCTTAAAGACATATAAGAAAAAGCATTCCTTGGTTTTCTCCCGCTTCGGGTTTCCACGTAAAAACACTAGTGTATTGTGTATGTGTATGATTGTTCATTTTTTCATTGTTTATTTAATATGCAACTATTGGATGATAATGCTACATTAATTTAACACTTGCATTTTGTGGTTAAAAAGGATTGAATTGCTCTATTACTGATTCACCCCCTCTCTCAGTAATCCAACACCTCTTACATGTGGCACACTAACCTTGTCCACTCTGATGAGCTCAGATCCAACATCTAGACTTCATCAATATCAACAACCCATAAGCATTTCAGAACTACACATGCTTGATCCATAACTATGAAAATTGCCTCTGAAATATCGAACGATTGAGATTGATCAAATCCAATGATGGAGATTAATTTTGGACCCAAATATGATAGGAGGTTAATTATTCTATTTGAAAATAAAATATTGAATGAAATAGAATGATCTAATCCAATATCCCATATTGGTTATGAAGTCATAAGTGCTCACCCGATAAAAAACTTACCTTCCTTCGAAATATTGAATCGTCGAGGATGATGTTATCTAACCATTTAGATCTATTTTATAGTTAGAAGTGATCACCTGATACAAGACTTACTTTAATCCAAAATATCAAATGACGAAGGATGATCCGATCTCACTGTCCAGATCTATTTTGGAGTTAGAGGTGATCACTCGATAAAACAATTTCCTCTTAAATATCCAATGGTGGAGGATGATCATGATCAACGATCCTTATTCATTTTGGAGCTATATGTTCTCGATTGATAACACTACTTTTTCATTCTGAAATGAAAATTATGATAATTCCTTTCCACCTCTATATGTCGGCTTAGCTGTCACATGGTATCTCCATTTCATCATTGACATCACTAATATGGAAAACTCCAATTTTGTCAATAATGCTTATTTTCCAAAAATTTTCCATCCATCATGCAATTCATAGAATTTTCCCTTACAATCTATCCTCCTTCATTGAATTTGACCTTGCAACTACCAAATTGACTCCCGTACCTGTCAATTTGACATTTTTGAACCTATTTCCCCATTGGATTTCACCCAAAATTAGGGATTTCGCCCAATTTCACCATGGATGACATTGCAAATTCAAAAAATAACCCAAGAATATAGATTCTATAGCCACGAACTTAATAATACATACCTCAATAACTTATCTTCCACTAAATTCAACCATGCTTGAGAAATTTCAAAATCGAATTTTTTTGAATTCATATTTGTCTTCCAATTTTTTTCATTGAGAAATTTTATCAAACATTTTTTATGCAACCTACAACATTTCTTCAAATTAAATTTTGGCCCATACGTCCTGAGTGCTATTACGTTATCTCTGATACTTCTCTCTAACATAGCTACTATCCTCTTTTCACTATTGAGAGTACAAGGTACTTTTGAATTTCACAATTTTCCCATTAGCAATACTCTAAAAATCATGCCTAAGAAATATAATGACATACAAAATCATGCCTAGCAATTTCTACATGCATAATGACATACAAAATCATGCCAAAGAAACACAAATATAAAATGCAGAGCTAATCTTTAAGAATACAACCATTAAGTTCATTTTTACACATCATAAACAACATAAAATCACATAAAAACATAACACTTAACTTTAGTAATGAATTACACCAACTCAATGTTGATATGGGACATTCCTCCCAGCCATAGGCCCTATTGAACCAGGGATTTGTGCAACAACCCACCCTTGAGTTGGGGCTATGAATACAAAAGAACAAACCAATACTCTCTCAACCTAATTCCCATAAATTTGCATCCTATTCACTCATACAAACATTCCAAGCACCAATCCTCTTTCCCCCTTTCGTATACACTCTAACGGCCCCCCCGTTACAATAACAAATGAAGTACAATTTTATTTTTTTTACCTTTTTTTTGTGTTAGGATAAAGGATCGTCACACATAATTCATAGAAATGCATAATCGACACATCATAATTAAAAGAATTACAAGCAACACATCATCGAAATCAATAATGACACAATACCACGCATTAACATAAATGATAGCAACACTTGATCAACACATAAACATACATAACGACGCAGTTCAACACATCCCAATCAACCGAAGAAAATATAATAATGATAAACCACATCATTGAATGATAAAGAGATACCCTCCAAACCTATCCTACATGGTTAGGACCTCCATGACACATAAGCAACACTCAAGCCCAGGATTCATCTGATTGATTTTGACCATTTAAGGTCTCAGGGCTGGCAACTATTCTGAGGAACAAAGAGGTGGCTAGATCCCACTAATCCAATCAATATTAAATCAACTAGATCAACTCAATCCACCTAATCATCAATTATTCAAGTGCAAGGGTCATCATCAAGTTATCAATCATACATCAAAATCTATTTCATGGCGCACAAGTATTCTAACTAATTTCTAGAACAATCATATATCCACATTAATTCCAAGGCGCAAGAGTAGTCAACTTTATTTTAAATGGAGCAAGAGATTATAAAGGCTTAATCAATCATATGTCAACATTATTATAAAGGTGCAAGAGTAATCAACTTATTTTTAAATGGTGCAAGAGATTATAAATGCTTAATCAATCATATGTCAATCATTATTCTAAAAGCATGAGAGTAATCAACTTATTTTTAAATGGCACAAGATATTATAAATACTTAATCACATGTCAATATTTATTCTAAAAGCGCAAGAGAAATCAACTTGTTTTTAAATGGCGCAAGAGATTATAAATGATTAATCAATCATATGTCATCATTCACAACTTTTGTAGCACAACTAAAATACATTTGAATGACTTATCTTAATTAAGAAATAAAATAGGAATTCAGTACTAGATCTCACATCCATCTACAAGGTACCACACAATCACACTTAAACTTTAATACTAGAAGACAAGGCTGCATTATAAATTCATTAAGAAGTTATGCATCATCACACATGAGCCATAAAATATAATTCCCACCTTAACTTAGATATTCATAGGTATGGATTGAGGAGGATCATGCTTACTAACTGACCTACTCAAGGTCAAGCTACCAATTTAAGACACTAGTGAGAATCAATATAAAATGATTAATTAGGTGGGACAAACAATTTTCTTCTTCTATTTAAGATATTTTAGAATGGAAATAGTTAACATTGATAAATATAGAGAATCCATACAACATAGAGAATCCATTTATATTTAGAAAGGTGTTTGGATGTTATAATTGGAAAAGGATGGAACTTTTTATATATTTTATTAATTTATGATTACCTATAATTTAATAATTATTTGTAGTTACCTGACAATTGTTTGATGATCTTTGAATATATTTTATTGCACACTAGATGCAAATCAATGACTTAATCTCATGGAAGTAAGTTAATATTGAATTTAAGATTGTTTGAACTGTATTGCGTTTGCAAAAAACACCAAAATAATAATAGTCTAAACTACCATAACAATTACTTCAACATGATATCGGTAAGAAAAAATTATCCTTTATTAATACAATTAAACCTCTAATGTAAGGGATAGCGAGTTAGGCATAAGTTTCCATTTTCATGGCCGTGATTGGCATACTCCCTGAAAGGAAACTTTGCAGGAAGAGACGGGAATGCAGAGACTTCCAGAGAGAGGGTAGCGAACCATTAACCATTGCGCAACAAAGGAATAACCACCAGCAAAATGAAGGATCCACTTCCATATTCATATTGAAGTATGAGGTTCACTAAAATGAAAAAAATTATTAATCAACACAACAGGCATAATCCTTGGCAATCGTTGATCGAGGAAGAAGGAAATTCACAGTCTAGTATTAAATAAAACACAAAGATAAATACCTAGAAAAACTGCCATTCAATGAAGAAGGAAAACACATTCCAGTTTTAGATAAAACACAGAGGTAGTTCCCTGCAAAAAACACCATTCGATGAAGAAGGAAAACACAATCCAGTTTTAGATAAAACACAGAGGTAATTCCTTGGAAAAATCACCATTTGAGGAAGAAGGGAATCACAACCCATTATTAAATAAAACACAGAGGTAATTCCTTGGAAAAACCACCATTTGAGGAAGAAGGAAATTATAGTCCAGTATAAATAAAATGTAGAGATAAATCCCTAGAAAAACCACCATTCGATGAAGAAGGAAAACACGAGTCAATGACTAAAATTCGCTGAGAAATTTGAATGAAAACACAGAGTTTTCCCTAGGGGTTAATCAGAAATCAAGGATTTAGAAATTCACGCTCCATTGGTTTTAACAGAAGGCATAACAAGAAATATAGAGGAAATTATAAGCATCCACATTGGTTCACAAACATACAAGAAGAATCCTCCATGAGTTTTCAAATTGGGAAGAATCCATCAGATGCATCAACTATTGTATTGATAGTGTGAGTAGAAACATCTATTCCTGGAATCAAGTGCACTGATACGTGGCCTTGACTAAGACTCCTGGATCGAATAGCGACTATGGGTGACCGGTTGGGAAAGAAGGGCTATGGGATTTCAATAATTGGTGTAAGACCCTTAGGTGCATTGTAAGTATCACAATGTTCATGACAATGGATTGAGGTAGTAACCTTGTGTTCGGTATCATTTAGTGAACAGATATAGGTAGGAGCTGAAGGATTCTAGGTGGAAGAGAATTTGGGCATCAACGCAAAACACAAAATAGTCAAGTAACGGTAGATCTGGGTAAATTCTGGGTAAATTCATTGATTGCCTATCATAAGAATAATAGAGATAATGCATGCCTCAATGAGATTTATGGGTTAGTCAAGGCTATATACTATTATATATATCCTAAAAATAGAGACATATCAATGCAGTGTTCTCAATCCTAGGGTTTCATGTGGTCATTAAAATCTATGGCCATTTCCATAGCCTACAGTCAATTCGTTCTGGTCATAAATAAATGATTTAACCACATCTACACAAAAAACCCCCAAATTGAAAAAGGGAAAACAATGAATAAGAAATCAAGATTTAGTTTGGAGTTAAAATTGAAGACTCATTAGAATTCCTTTCTATAATACACAATCATAGAGGGAAAATTTTTAGTCCAATATCATAAATCCATTACCACTTTCAACAATTCTAAAAACCATATATACAATAAAAACTTAATACAATGAAAACTCAAAATAAAAATACTGTAACTGTCGAAGATAAGCTTCATGATGATCCTTGGAGACTGACGTTCCCTTCCTTCATCCACTTGCTAAATGTTGAGACTTCACCAGTACCTCCTAGCCAACGCTAAGGGTATTCTTCTTCCCCCTTAGCCCCCCGAGCCGCAAAGGGGCCACACACACACACAACCAGAAATCCTCTAGCTCCTAGCTTGCCTCGCAAGGTAGAGCCACCACTCTCTCTCAAGCTGGGTATCCCAGCTCTCACAAGAAAAAACAATCAAAATTTCTGCAGCATAACCTTACCCATAACCAGTGATGATCCATCTCTCATCTCGACCATTTTTTTATAGAATATTCCCATAACTCATCCCCACTTGCAAAATTAATTTGTTGTTTAATTAAAATAATTATAATCATCTCCCCCTTACACTTGTCACCATTTCCCCAATTTTGCACCATTAAAGCCACATTTTATTTTAATAAAAGTCAATTTCCCTCACCCTTCCTAAAATCACTCCTTAAATCACTCCTATTTGTCTCTTTATTCCCCTTATTTTCAATTAATTTCTGACACCTTTCTAAAACCGAGTTGAGTAAAAATAGGAATCTTCTCCTAGTTAGACTAGTGTTAACTAGACTCTAGATTCCTTTCTATGCATACCCATTCCTTTAGCTTTATTCCATTATTACCTTAAATCCCAATTTGGTAATTACTTGCACATATGTGTCTTAAATAAATCTTTAGATTTATTTTATTTTCCTTGAATTCTTAATTTGATTTATTTCATCCCCTCATTATTTACTTTATAAATTTAGTTTCTAGTCTTCTTACTAACTTAGACTTAGGCTAAATAAAAAAATTAATTGCAAGGGCTTAGAGTCTTATAGGGATTATAATTAATAAATTCAATCCTTAATTAATTAATTGATTGATTGATCCGACAGAGCTCAAGATTTTACAAGGTTGATTATTCACTCAGGGTTTTCTAGGCCACCTAGGTTTATTGACTCAAGTTTTATTTACGCGACGTTCCCTTCAAGATGCACTTCGTGCTTCAAGGATGCCACTCACCTTTGAATCCATTTTTAATTATGCGACATGCCCTTCAAGACACACTCTGTGCTCCAAGGGTTCCACGCGCCTTTAACTCAAAATTTTAATCACTCAACGTGCTCTTCAAGATGCACTCTGTGCTCCAAGGGTGCCATGTGCCTTTGACTGGTTTTGGTAGTTTTCCAATAGCTGGTGTCAGAACTCCATTCAGGAGACCTTCCGAAAGACTAAGGGATTCTAAGGAATAATGACCCTACCTTATTACGTGCCCCTTAGAAATATTCGTGAGCGACTGTCTCAGTCTACCCTCATGACATCGTGGACCTCACGAACTAGGTAATTGTTAACCTACAATTAAAGCCACGGCGGGAGTGCTAGTATGCTATGATAGGGACGCTACCACACCTCTCCCTCAATATCTAGTCTATGTGCATGGTCCCTTTACTCCTTATGTGATTCAGATTAGAAAGAAATCATCAGCTTGCATCCATCAACAAAACACTGTCAATGATCCATAAACAACATTATAATATAATAGATCATATGTCACATATGCATAAATGAAACACCCAAACCAATACAATACACTCCTTGACTGAATCTAGAGTCCAAGGAGGTCCATTGATTCCATTGACATCCTCAATCTATCAAGTGTCTTGCACACTCAAGGGAAACTCATCAATAACATCCGTCAATACATAGATATCAAACAACATAAATCATAATCCATCAATATCATCATAAGAATCCATAAATGAAATAGATAATTGTATATGATAATTGGATCACTTGCACGCAAGTTTCCTCAAAGAATAAGTCAATAAAATGTGCTTGCAAGAGCAGGATGTTACATACACCCCCTCTTGTTTCACTTCGTCCAGAAGTTGTATGGTATTTAAAATGCAGTAAATAAAGCATCTGACAAGATCTATATGTCTAAACTATCAAACAAATAGGGAAACTATTTATGCATATCATATGCGTCCTCCCAGGTAGTCGAGTGTGGACTATAATTGTCCCACTAGACCTTGACCTGATCAATTGTTGGACGCCATAGTTGTCGAATGCGATGGTACAAAATGCGTATTGGCTTCGTCGTGAGTGCACCCTCGTCCGACACCTGCAAGGAACTCATGTCAATCACATGTGTAGGATCATTAACATAATGTCTCAAAAGAGATACATTAAAAACATTGTGCATATGCCTCAAAGATTTAGGAAAGACTAGTCGATAGGCCATGTGTCCCTTCCTTTCCACAACTTTGAAAGGTCACACAAACCTAGGAGAGAGTTTAGCACCCTTTCCAAACTTGATTGAGCTCTTGTGTGGTTTCACCCACAAGAAAACTCGGTCACAAACTTCATAATTATGGTCAATGTGATGCACATTAGCATAACTCTTCTATCGATCTTGTGCTTCTTTAATCCATTGTCTTATCATTTGAATTTGTTCTTCTATTTCTTGGATCACTTATGGTCCTACCAGGACCCTATCCTCAAGTCAATCCCAGCTCAATGGCATCTAACATTGTCGCATGCAAAGAAACTCATATGGTGCCATATTAATGGTACTTTGATAGTTGTTGTTGTATGCAAACTCTACCAGTGACAAGAAATATTACCAACGCTTTTGTTGGTCCACCATGTACATACACAACATATCTTCAAAAATTTGGTTCGTTCTTTCTGTCTGCCCGTCTGTCTCAGGGTGATATTTTGTACTTAATTTCAGTTGTGTTTCCAAGGCCTCTTGGAAACTGGTCCAAGACGTCCTGTAAACAATGATCCTTTATCGGATATGATCCTTTTAGGCACCCCATGCAATCTCACAATATCGCTAATAAAAACTCTAGCTACATCTGGCACCTGATACATCATACGCACATGAATAAAATGTGCACTCTTTGTCAGAGTGTCAACTACCACGAAAATCGATTTGTGCCTCCTTGTTTTCAGCGACAATACAACAATAAAGTCCATCGAAATTCCCTCCCATTTCGATTTCGGAATATCATGTGATTGTAGTAATCCTGTCAGATGTCCATGTTTAGCTTTCACTTGCTGACATTCTAGACATCTTTCCATGTAGTTAACTATGTTTTCCTTCATTCCTTTCTAGAAGAATAAGGGATTAAGATATGCCCTCATCTTCGTGACTCCTAGATGAGCCATGTACACTTCTCTATGAGCTTTGCTTAAGATCAAAATTCTCAATTCATTGTTAGGCGATACATAAATCCAGTTATTACACCTCATAAATACATTGTTTTCCAATGTATATCCTTCAAACTTTGGTACCAACATGGTGTCTTGTCCGATAATTTCCTTAACCTCTTTATACCATTCATCATCGAACTATATAGTTGAAATTTTTTCTCGAAGATTCATTTGAAGAGGTATCACCAAAACTATGTGTGGTCTCCAAATCAACACATCTACCACTCTATTCACTATTCCTTTTATGTAAGTAATCTAAAAATCATATTTTCTAAGCAATTCTGACCAATTCCTTTGTCACACGTTCAAGTCACATTGCGAAAAGATGTGTTGCAAACCATAGTGGTTTGTTTTTAGTTCAAATTTTCGTCCAATTAGATAGTATCTCCACACTCTTAGGGAATACACAATGGCCAATAACTCCAAATCACGTGTCATGTAGTTCTCCTCATGATTTAATAATTTCCTTGAGATGTAAGCGATCACTCAACCGTCTTACATCAATACTCTACCTAGAACTTCCTTTGATGCATCCATGCATACCAATAATTCCTATTCCATGTCGGGAAATTTTAGTATTGGTGTTGTCGTCAACAACCCCTTGAGACTTTTAAATGATTCCATGAACTTCTTGGTCCATACAAACTTCTTATTTTTCTTCTGGAATTTCGTGATCGGATTTTCTATCTTCGAAAAACCTTTGACGAACCCTCGGTAATATCCTCCTAAACCCATAAATCTACGTACTTCTGGTATGTTCATTGGTGCAGGCCATTCCATAATAGCCTCTACCTTCACTATATAGACAACAATGCCTTCACCAGAGATAACATGCCCTAAATAATGAATTCTCAATTAATAAAAAGAGCATTTCGACAGTTTCTCGTATAATTTGTTTTCTTGTAAACATTGTAGTACCAAGCCCAAATGTTCGTCATGTTCTTTTGTAATACGAGAATATATCAATATGTCATCAATGAATACTTGAACAAACTTGTCCAAGTATTCGTGGAACACCCCATTCATCAAGATCATGAATACCCCTGGGGCATTTTTCAGTCCAAACGGTAAAACGATAAACTCGTAATGTTTGAACCTTGTCTTGAATGCAGTCTTAGGAATGTCTTCCTCTTTGATACATAACTGGTGATATGCTGATCCCAAGTCGATCTTTGAAAACATAGTTGTGCCCTTCATTTGGTCAAATAAATCATCTATTATTGGCAACAAATATTGTTTCTTGATCGTTGCCTTGTTCAATTGATAGTAGTCAATACAGATTCTCCACGACCCATCCTTCTTTCTTATGAAAATAACATGCGCACCCCAAGGTGACACACTTGGGCGTATAATTCCTAGGTCCAACAACTCCTTCAGTTTCATTTTGAACTCATGTAACTCAGGTGTTGACATCCGATAAGGCATTCTTTCTATTGGTTAAGTTCTAGGTTTCAAGTCCATGGTAAATTCCAGCTCTCTTTTGGGCAAAAAACCTGGTAACTCTTCTAGGAACATGTTCACAAAATTTTGTACTACCGAAAGGTTTTTTAATCCTTCTACCACGCCCTTGTCATTCAGTGCTAAGATTTCATATATCTTTCATCCTTTGCGTATTCTCTTCTGTAGTTGTAGGGATGAAATGAAACTCATGGACACTCCCTGGTTTCTTCCCACAATCACTCTTCTATTTTCCTCTTCATTGGTCAAACTCAATCGTTTCATCTTACAGTTGAGTATTGCATCATGTGATTCCAACCATTCCATACCGATCACGATGTCATAAGATCCTAATATCGTGACATATAGGTTGAACATCGTTACAAAGTATCCCAAGTTAATGCAACAACCCACAAATATTCCCTGAACCTTCTGTTTCGCACCCGAATCCATTTCTACATATCTAAACTCGTCCTGTTCGACTGCCTTTACGTTAATTCTCTTCAGTGATGCACTAGAAATAAAGTCTCTATAGCACCGAGATATATCAATATGCTAAAATTTTAGTTGGCGATGGTACTTGACATCGGGAGCACAATGGACTGGTGCTCATCCTGACATTTATTCACAGTTGCATGAATCTGGTGGGACTTGCCCAAATCTCCAACTGTAGTGTGTCTAGATGACCCGGTTTCTATAGCCCTCTCAATCAAACTGTCTCACTGGTAATGTGGCTCTCCACATGTCCAACATCCAGTCTTCGATCCAGTACTTTGGGTCCCCGAAGTAGAAGTTGTTGGCCTACCAGCCTAAAATCCTGGTTTGTTTTGTTGAACATGCCTAAACTGTTGTTGTTGTGGGAGACATTGTTGTTGATGTTGTGGTCCTTAGTAGGGAGTCCTCTGCTAAGGAACTAGTCATCATGAATGCGGATCCTCTCGACGTATCTCGATACTCTGATGTATGTATGGCTGGTGTCTAATGTTGTTGCGCATTTGCCATCATTTGTCCAGTTGGTCTTGCAGGAATCATGCCCCAACCCCCTCTGGTTAGCTCTTCCTTTTCCATGAGGGACTTATGGTCAACATAGTGCAATGTTTGTGGCATTAATATCCTCACCTTCACACTGATTTTGAAGTTAAGGCCAAACAAAAACTTGTTGATCTTCAACTTCTTCATGCTCAAATGTGGAGAATACCTAAGCAGCTCCATGAATCGGGCCTCATACTCTGGCACCGTATGACCACCCTGTTGTAAGGCATTGAACTCATTGAGCTAGCGCTCAATGAATTCCTCTGAGAAATACCTCTCATGGAACTACTCCTTGAACAGTTCCCATGACATGTCTTCGATGGCCATGTTCAGTTGTGGTAGGAGCATCTTCAGCCATAGAAAGATCACCATGTGTACCTTCATGCTGGAGGTGTAGTTGTGAAGTGAAAATCACATCACCATGTTCTCCAACCATGCCTCGGTGGCTGAGCCATCCGTGGCACCCATGAACTTGGGAAACTTAACCTTCTTGAGTTCTTTGCGAATGCTACCAGTACTAGCTGGGGCACGTTGTGGACTCTCAGGGGGTACAGGCACCCTAGTCTCATCTTTATCTAGTTGGTTAATAAAGGCCTTTGACATCCTTTGGAAGGACCTCATCAACCCAACCACATCCCCCACAAAAATCTACTCCTTTCGAATGACTTGTTCTTCTCCTTGGGGGTTATACCCTTCTGGCATGGATGCTACTAGAGGCGTCAGGCCTCTACCCCTAGCACCACGTCGTCTACCTCCACGACATCCTCTAACCATGATTACTTGCATGGACAAATTTCAATTTTAGTTAGCAATAAATTACTAATCAAGTGCTTAACACAGTTGAAGGCGTAATGATCCCAAATCGCAGAGTTGAACCCACTATGATACCACATGTAATGACCCCGTCGTTACGACAACAAACAAAGTACAATTTTTTTTTTTTTACCTTTTTGTTTTTGCATTAGGATAAAGAATCATCACACAAAATTCATAGAAACGCATAATCATCGCGACATCATAATTAAAAGCATTACAAGCGACACATCATAAAAATCAATAACGACACAATACAATGCATTAACATAAATTATAGTGACACCTGATCAACACATAAACATACATAGAGACATAGTTCAACACGTCACAACCAACCAAAGCAAATATAATAATGATCACCCACATTGTTGAATGATAAAGATATACCCACCCAACCTATCCTACATGGTTAGGACCTCCAGGACACATAAGCAATGTTCAAGCCCAGGATCCATCCGATTGATTTTGAGCATTTAAAGTCTCAGGGCTGACAATTGTTCTGAGGAACAAGGAGGTGTCTACATCCCACTAATCCAATCAAGCCAAAATCAAGTAGATCAAATCAATCCACCTAATCATCAATTATTCAAGTGCAAGGGTCATCATCAACTTATCAATCATACATCAACATCTATTTCATGGCGCGCAAGTATTCTAACTAATTTCTAGAACAATCATATATTCACATTAATTCCAAGGTGCAAGAGTAGTGAACTTTATTTTAAATGTTGCAAGAGATTATAAAGGCTTAATCAATCATATGTCAACATTATTCTAAAGGCGCAAGAGTAATCAACTTATTTTTAAATGGTGCAAGAGATTATAAATATTTAATCAATCATATGTCAATCATTATTCTAAAAGCACGAGAGTAATCAACTTATTTTTAAATGGCGCAAGAGATTACAAATGCTTAATCAATCATATATCATTCACAAATTTTTTAGAAAAACTAAAATACATTTTACTGACTTATCTTAATTAAGCAATACAATAGGAATTCAGTACTCGATCTCACATCCATCTTCAAGGTACCACACAATCACACTTAAACTTTAATACTAGAAGACAAGGTTGCATTATAAATTCATTAAGAAGTTATGCATCATCACACATGAGCCATAGAAGATATTTCCCACCTTAACTTACATATTCATGTGTATGGATTGATGAGGATCAGGCTTGCTAACTGACCTACTCAAGGTCAAGCTCCCAATTTAAGACACTAATGAGAATCAATAAAAAATGATTAATTAGGTGGGACAAAACATTATCTTCTTCTATTTAAGATATTTTGAGAATGAAAATAGTTAACATTGATCAATATAGAGAATCCATACAACATAGAGAATCCATTTATCTTTAGAAAGGTGTTTGGATGTTATAATTGGAAAAGGATGGAACTTTTTATATATTTTATTAATTTATGATTACCTATAATTTAATAATTATTTGTAGTTACCTGACAATTGTTTGGCGATCTTTGAAGATCTTTTATTGTACACTATATGAAAATCAATGACTTAATCTCATGGAAGTAAGTTAATATTGACTTTAAGATTGTTTGAACTGTATTGCGTTTACAAAAAAAACCAAAATAATAATAGTCTAAATTGCCATAACAATTAATTCAACATGATATTGGTAAGACAAAATTATCCTTTATTAATAAAATTAAATCTCTAATGTAAGGGATAGCGAGTTAGGAAGAAGCTTCCATTTTCGTGGTCGCGGATGGCATACTCCCCGAAAGGAAACTTTGCAGGAAGAGATGGGAATGCAGGGACTTCTAGAGAGAGGGAAACAGGCCATTGACCATTGCACACCAAAGAAATAACCACTAGCAAAACAAAGGCTCCACTTCCATCTTCATATTGAAGTATGAGGTTCACTAAAATGAAAAAAAATATTAATCAACAAACACAACATGGGTAATCCCTGCCAACCGTTGATCGAGGAAGAAAGAAATTCTCAGTCCAATATTAAATAAAACACAAAGATAAATACCTGGAAAAACCGCCATTCGAGGAGGAAGGAAAACACAGTCCAGTTTTAGATAAAACGTGGAGGTAATTCCATGGAAAAACCACCATTTGAGGAAGATGGAAATTACATTCCAGTATTAAATAAAACACAGAGGTAATTCCCTAGAAAAACTACCATTTGAGGAAGAAGGAAATCACAGTCTAGTATTAAATAAAACAAAGAGATAAATCACTGGCAAAACTGCCATTCGAGGAAGAAGGAAATCGTGAGTCAATGACAAATTCACTGAGCAAGTTGAATGAAAACGTAGAGTTTTCCCCAGGGGTAGATTGGAAAACAAGGATTTAGAAATTTGTGCTCCATTGGTTTTAAAAGAAGGCATAACATGAAATATAGAGGCAATTATAAGCATCCACATCGGTTCACAAATAGACATGTAGAATCCTCCATGAGTTTGCAAATTGGAAAGAAGCCATCAGATCCATTAACTATTGTATCAACAGCGTGAGTAGCAACATTTATTCCTGGTGTCAAGTGCACTGATACGTCTCCTCTACTAAGACTCCTGGATCGACTAGCGGCTATGGGTTACCGTTTGGGAAAGAAGGGCTATGGGATTTCAGTGATTGGTGTAATACCCTTAGGTGCATTATAAGTATTGCAGTGTTCATGCCATTGGATCGAGGTAGAAACCTTGTGTTCGGTAGCGTTTAGTGAATGGATACATGTAGGAATTGAAGGATTCTAGGTGGAACATAATTTGGGCATCAATGCAAAACACAAAATAGTCAAGTAACGGTAGATCTAGGTAAATTCTAGGTAAATTCATTGATCCTGAATCTTAATAATAATAGAGATAGCACACACCTCAATGTGATTTATGGGTTAGTCAAGGTTATAGACTATTATATATATCCTAAAAATAGAGACATATCAATGTAGTGTTCTCAATCCCAGGGTTCCAAGTGGTCATTAAAATCTATAGCCATTTCCATAACCTACACTCAATTCGTTCTGGTCATAAATAAATGATTTAACTGCATGTATGCGAAAAACCCCCGAATTGAAAATGGGAAAACAGTGAATAAGAAATCAAGATTTAGTTTGGAGTTAAAATTGTAGACTCATTAGAAATTCCTTTCTATAAGACACAATCATCGAGGGAAACTTTCCAGTCCAATATCATAAATCCATTACCCCTTTCAGAAATTCTAAAAACCATATATACAATAAAAACTTAATACAATGCAAACTCAAAATAAAAATACTGTAACCGATGAAGATAGGCTTGATGATGATCCTTGGTGACTGGTGTTCCCTTCCTTCGTCCGCTTGCTAACCATTGAGACTTCACTGGTACCTCCCAGCCAATGCTATGGGCACTCTTCTTTCCCCTTAGCCCCCTGATCCGCAAAGGGGCCAAGAGCACACACAACTGTAAATCCTCTAGCTACCAGCTCGCCTCATAAGGTAGAGCCACCACTCTCTCTCAAGTTGGGTATCCCAACTCTCACAAGTAAAACCAATCAAAATTTATGCAGCATAACCTTAGCCATAACCAATGATGATCCATCTCTCATCTCAGCCATTTGTTTTATAGAATTTTCCCATAACTCATCCCCACTTGCACAATTAATTCACTTTAACTAAAATAATTTAGAATTATCTCCCCCTTACACTTGTCACCCTTTCCCCAATTTTGCACCATTAAATCCACATTTTATTTTAATGAAAGTCAATTTCCCTCACCCTTCCTAAAAGCACTCCTTAAATCACTCCTAATTGTCTCTTTATTCCCCTTATTTTCAATTAATGAATGACGCTTTTCTAAAACTGAGTTGAGTTAAAATAGGAATCTTCTCCTAGTTAGACTAGTGTTAGCTAGACTCTAGATTCCTTTATATGTGTACCCATTCCTTTAGCTTTATTCCATTATTACCTTAAATTACAATTTCGTAATTACTTGCACATATGTGTGTTAAATCAATCTTTAGATTTATTTTATTTTCCTTGAATTATTAATTTGATTTACTTCATCCCCTCATTATTTACTTTATAAAATTAGTTTTTAGTCTTCTTACGAACTTCGACTTAGGCTAAATAAAAAATTTAATTGCAAGGGCTTAGACTCTTATAGGGATTATAATTAATAAATTCAATCCTTAATTAATTAATTGATTGATTGATCCAGTAGTGCTCAAGATTTTACAAGGTTGATTATTCACTCAAGGTTTTCTAGGTCACCTAGGTTCATTGACTCAAATTTTATTTACGTGACGTGCCCTTCAAGATGCACTCTATGCTCCAAGGGTGCCACTCGCCTTTGAATACATTTTTAAGTACGTGACATGCCCTTCAAGACGCACTCTATGCTCCAAGGGTGCCACACGCCTTTGACTCAAAATGTTAATCACACGACGTGCCCTTCAAGACACACTCTGTGCTCCAAGGGTGTCACACACCTTTGACTGTTTTTGGTAGTTTTCCAACCCCTGGAGTCACCACTCCATTCGGGCGACCTTGTGAGAGAATAAGATCTTCTAAGGAATAAGGACCCTTCCTTATTCCGCGCCCCTAAGAAATATTCATGAGTGAGTGTCTCAGTCCGCCCTCATGACATCGTGGACCTCTCGAACTAGGTTATCATTAACCTACAATTCGAGCCATGACGGGAGTGCTAGTAGGATGTGACAAGGACACTGCCACACCTCTCCCTCAATATCTGGTCTATGTGCATGGCCCCTTTACTCCTTATGTGAGTCATATTATCAAAAAATCATCAGTCTGCATCCATCAATGAAGCATGTACAATGATCCATAAACAACATCATAATATAATCAATCATATGTCACATATGCATAAATGAAATATCCAAACCAAAACAATCCACTCCCTAACTCAATATGGAGTCCAAGGAGGTCCATTGATGCCATCGACATCCTCAATTTGTCAAGTTTCCTACACACTCAGGGGAAACTCGTCAATAACATTTGTCAATACATAGATATCAAACAACATAAATCATAATCCATCAACATCATCATAAGAATCCATAAGCGAAACAGATAACCATATACTATAACCGGATCACTTGCACGCAAGTGTCCTCGAAGAATAAGTCAATAACATGTGCTCTCAAGAACAGTATGTTACATACACAACCTAAAGAGTAGATCCCCTTCTCTACAATGCATTCCTTTGGGATATCACACCCCTTTTCGGACTCCAACATAGTCTGTCCAGAAAAATCTCAATGTTAGGATCTACATAGATTCTCAATATCAACTCTCACAATGGAATTACAATTCAACCCCCATTATAGGCCTGGATCCATTATTATTGTAGCTCCCTCCCATGTGAAGTGATTGTAGAATGATATTAAAAACAATGGTTAGAATCTCTCAACTTCCTCAAAACACGAGGATTAAATATGCATGCCTTAAACTTGCCACTTGGCACCCAAAGAACCACTTTTGAACCCTTTTTCTAAACTTAGGATAAAATGCACATGTCAGTCTTAATTTGGAATATAATATTATATTTTTCATTAAGCCCCCTTTTTAGGCCTCCTATCCCCCTCTAATTCCTCTCTCGTAGAGNCCCCATTGTTTTAGTCCCCCTCGTCTTATATCTAATGATGTATTTTTTATTAATAACTTCAATGTACATCATTTACATTCCTTGGCCCTCTGCCATATTGTTTGGCTCATAGCCTAATTCACATGCTTGCATTACATTACGTTCTTGGGATCAAAACTAGGGTGTTACAATTCATGACATTCTACCACAAATTCTAGATCATAGCCTTTTATTGTTCCTTCATATGAGAAATTAACTACTCGGGTCAAATTGTAGTCATATTGTTGAATCTTTACCAAATTTTCAATAGTGCAGTCAACTTTCCATGATGAATGATAATTTTGATGCTTCTCTGCAAGCCTCCCAACCATTCATGTGAATTCATTGGAAATTCTTCCCAAAATATTTCATGTCAACACTTGAACAAATGTCCCTCTTTAAATCTCGTGGCATCCTCACTTACGCACACACTTTCTTGGTAGGAAAACTCATGCATCCTTCCTTTGTTCTAATATTGAATCTTGGCCTTCTTTGGGCCCCAGTGCATATTTAGTACTTTTCATTGGTTAAGGTCCTGACAATGGAACCATGTTATTTGCTTTGTGACAGACCATGGGTCCACAAAAGGTTTCCAACAATGTTATGATGTAGTCTAGTGCGCCAAAATATTCAACTTTTCAAGATGAAGAAAGCCTCACCTAAGGTGCATATGATAGTTGCAATTAAGTAATGTGCAGAGTGTTAAGGTTTTAGAAGTGGTCATTTCCTTAGGGATTCATTCACATTCATTACTACCATTAGAACTAGTAGCATTCAGATCGATGACAAACACACATATGTCATCTAGATACAATACAAAAAAATACATAAGTATAACAATGATCCATTGTATTAGTAGTGTTGGATTACTGAGAGGGGGGATGGATCAGTAATAGAGAAATTGAATCCTTTTTAACCACAATACGCAAGTGTTATATCAATGTAGCATTATCATCCAATAGTTTCAGAGTAAATAAGAAATGAACAAATGAGAAATCATACACATACATAGTACACAAGTGTTTTTATGTGGAAACCCAAAGCAGGAGAAAACCATAGAATGTATTTTCTTATATGTCTTTAAGAATTACATTCATTAGAAGCACCGACTTCCTTTGTTTTCCAACTGCAACTGGAAGGAGGCTCCAACCCCCTAGTTTCTCAGGATACAACCTGAGGGAAGCTCCAACTCACCAATTCTTTGGCTACAACCAGAAGGAGGATACAACTCCCTATGTTCTCCAGCTACAACTGGAAGGTGGCTACAACCACCTGTCCTTTCCCTATCCAACAGCCCTGACATATAAGTAGAATTATGGAACTGCTATCACATTATCACTGTGAGATATACTGCTGTAAACCTGTACCAATAAACCTACACCAAACAAACTGTACCAATAACCTGAACCATGCATCAACCTGTACCTCAACCTGTAATAAACTTGTACCATAAACAAGTGCATCAACCATGCACCAACCTATACCAAACAACCTATAATCAACTTGTACCATAAACAAGTGCATCAACCATGAACTAACATGTACCTCAACCTGTACCATAAACAAGTGCATCAACCATGCACCAAACCTGCACAAATAACATGCCACAACAACCCGTCCAAACAACCTATCACAATAACTTGTCTCATA
>JASDQU010244243.1:182929-196631 GCA_032191745.1 Picea mariana
ACCACTTCACTTTATCTCAAGGGGTTACCTTCTAACCATCTTAAACCACTTTCCTTATTTTAGGGCTAACCCACTTCTAACCACTTGTCCACTTAGTAATTTCTCCATTAAATTTATTTTTTATTCGATTTGAATTATAGTACACTCATCACTTCACTTTATTATTTACCTTCTAAAATCTCTTAAACCACTTTGACTACTTTGACCTTTTGGGGCTTCTAGATGACTCATGAGGGTTCTCCAACTTCACATGGTCATAACTCTCTAACCGTGAGGAGTTATGTGATGTTCCACATACCACCAGAAATGGAATGACATGTACTATCCATATAGAATAGTATTACCTACAAATATATCAAAAATCATACCATTATCCATTAAACAAACTTGGGTCCATTACCCAAACCTGGGTTCTCCAACTTCACACGACCATAACTCTCTAACCGTGAGGATGTATGTGACCTTCCACATACCACTAGAAATTGCATGACATGTAATATCCATATAGAATAGTCTTACCTTCAAATATATTAAAAGTCATACCATTATACATGAAACAACCTTGGGTTCATTACCCAAACCTTTGTGCTACCGAAATTCGTTACCGAACTTTCTCCAAGGGTTGAAATCAATCAGTAAGGGTTGAAATAAATCTACAATATCACTCTGCAATGGTTGACATCAATGGAAAAGAGTATCTCCCTTTGGGGTTGCTCCCTTTGACTAAACTCTCCTTGGGATGATCCCCATGTCTACATGCCTCTGCGCTCTCTCTCCAAGAATTTCTATCCTACATCTGATAAATCTCTCCCCCTTTGTAATCAATGGAAAAGGTATCTTTCCATATTTGGTTGCTCCCCCTAACTGAACTATCCTATTTATGGTGCTTCCTCGTGTACATCTAAGACATATAAGATAAGCATTCAAAAACATTCATTTTGGAGTAGAAATAACTCCGAGTCTCTAGAGAATATACTCAAAGGATTCTCGTGGAAGAAGTTTTGTAAAGATGTATGCCACTTGTTCTTTTGTGCCCACATATTCAACTCTAATGTTTTTTTCTACAGCCTGTTCCCGTAGAAAGTGACACTTGATTGGAATGTGCTTCGTCTTGGAGTGCATCACCAAGTTCTTTGAGATATTGATGGCGCTTGTATTATCGCATTATATTGGAATGGGGTCATCATACTCAACCTGTATATCTGTCAGATTTTCTTTCATCCATAGAACCTGTGTACAACATGCTGCTGCTGCAATATACACTGCCTCGACTATAGATCAAGATATTGATTATTGTTTCTTTCTTAGCCATGATACTAAACACTCTCCCAAGTAGAACATTGCTCCACTGGTGCTTCATCGGTCATCAATGCAACCTGCCCAATCTACATCTGTGTAGGCAATAAGTGATCTATCCTTTCCTTTTGGATACCATAATCCAAACTCTTATGTTCCTTTGAGATATATGAAAATCCTCTTCACTGCTAATACATGTGATTCATTTGGTGTTGCTTGAAATCGTGCCACCTGTCCAACTGCCTGCATTACATCTGGTCTGGATGCTATCACATATAGTAAGCTACCAATCATTGACATGTATTTACTCTGGTCTATAGACTCTTAATCATCATCTTTGTTTAACTTGCAACTGGTTTGGATAGGAGTGGTAACTAGTTTCTTCCATTCCGAACCTCTTTAGCGTTTCTATGATATACTTAGTTTGAGAAATAAAAATTCCTTGGTTGCTTTGACATATCTGAAGACCCAAAAAGAATGATAGTTCTCCAAATAATGACATTTCAAATTCATTCTACATCTCCTTTGAAAATTTATGGCTTAACCTGTCATTAGTACTTCCAAAAAAATATCATCAACAGAAATTTCAATTAATAAAATACTACCTTGAGTTACCTTGATGTAGAGGTTGTTGTCTGCGCTTCCTTTCCATAATTCATGGGAATTTTTGTCATTGTTGTTTTTGAGCATTACTTTGTTTTGAATGTGGATTGATGTATGCACTGCATGTGTCCAAAAAAATCTATCAATTTGGAATCCGTTAGCATTGTTCGAGCCATTTCCTGTGTAATTATCATCCATTATGATAATGTTCCATTGTCTTTGAACCAATCTATGAATCCATGCTCTCGTCCACTTTCATATATCAGTCCAAACCTACTAAGTATTCTTACAAATCCATCTCTCTCCATACTTTCCAAGACTCTACTTGAGCAACTGTCCATAATGCTGACCCATTTATCACTATATTATCATGAAGTCTTGATTAATCTATCAAACTGTACTTCTGCTAACTGACTACTCTGGATCTATCTTCTCAAACTATGCAAGTTGCTTGAAGGATGGTTCTTTGGTCTGTCACAGCTATCGCATAGACTCCCCCTGTCTAATATTCATATTACCTAGGAGTCTCTAAGTTGGATGGCTTAGAAATATTTCTTCTCTGATGTATATTCATCATCATCTCTCCAAGATTTGACTTCTTTCTTTCTGTCTATGGATTCATGTTTCACTACAATACCTGAAAGTACAATCTCTTGAACCTGTTCTTTATTTACTTGTCCTTCTTTTCTTTCATTTATTTTCCAAACCTTTCTATATGTGACATCCTTCTTTTTCTATGTAGATTTTTCTTCATCTCGTTTTATTGCCAATCTTATGATCTCTAGGACCTGGTCTTTGTTCACCTGTTCTTCCTGTTTTCTTATCCATACTTTCTTATATATGATATCAATGTTCTCTTTCATGGAAGTATAAATCATGCTTCTACAATCACAAGCTATGTGTCTATAGTTATGACATTTGTAGCATTCAATGTTACGTAGAGCCACATAGGCATTTATTTCTTGAACATTTCTTTTATAATCCCTGCAATCTGCAACCTTATGTCCAAAGTTAGTACAATAAAAACAATGACCATAAAAGAAATTTGCATACCTAGGAGTGAATGATATTCTTTGTGGTGTAGTCCTTCTGAATTTCTTCCTTGACTGATCATGATCATGATTGAATCTTCTTTGTGCCTTGAACATGGATGGTCTTCTTGAAGTTGCATCTTTATTAGTTTTCTTAGATTCTGGTTGACCATGATTACTTCCTTTGAGTACTTATACATAACTCTTTCTATTTTCTTCATTCTTCTTTTCTAGCAACATAGAGTGCTTCTCTTCATTCTCTACAACTGATGTGGATGTTTATGTCTATTCAATGTTCTTGTTGAGCTTGATGATTTTGACTCTTAGTGTGACAACTTCTTCTTCAAGATTCTCAATCTCTTCTTCTTTCTTCATTATTTGAGACTTCATGACCTCTTTTGTTCTCTTTCCTTCTTCAATTTGGATTTTCAATGTAATTATTTCTTCTTCTAGTCTTCTCTCTTCTTGACAAAACTCTTCCTCAAGTTGGTTTAAGTCATTGGTTCTTTCCTTGAGATGATCCATCAACATGTTTTCTCTCTTTTCTGCTTCTTCCTTTTTTTCTGCTATGTTGTCTTCTAAACATTTCTTTTCATATTCTAGAGTTTCTTCAATTCTTCTGGCTTCTTCTAGTTGAGCTCTTAAATTCTTGATGACCTGCTGATCTTTTTCGGAACCTTGAACACTTTCCTTTTGCTTCATCAATTCTTTCTTGGATGACTTGTTTTCTTCTCTTTATTTCTTTAGATATTCAATTGCACTGATCAATTTTTCTCTATAATCAACTTATGCTTCTTCATACTCTTCCTCTTCTGAATCTATCTGACATGATGAGCATCTTTCTTCTTGTTATGTATCTGCATCTTCTTTGGCATTTTCTGAATCTGCGATGGGTGAAGAATATATGTCATGTAACTTATCCCAAAGTTCTTTGACTGATGAACATTTACCAACCTTTTCTCTTATTGGATTAGGTAATCCTTCCCAGATGAAATCCATTTCTATTTTGTTAGTCTTCTTCAATTCCTTCTTGGCTGAAGTCTTTTCCCTTTTTGAACTATCATATCCTGTAACAATTGATAGCCAAGTATAATGTCCCTATGCCCGTAAAAATACTTTCGTCCTTATGATCCACATCTCATACTTAAAACCATTATTACCATTAAACATTGGTACTCCATGCTCAGAATAATCCATGATCTCCTTCTAGTGGTTAAATTGTTTCCTGAAGGAACCGTCTTTGATACCAATTGTTGGATTACTGAGAGGGGGGGTGAATAAGTAATAGATAAATTGAATCCTTTTTAACCACAATATGCAAGTGTTATATCAATGTAGCATTATCATCCAATAGTTGTAGAGTAAATAAGAAATGAACAAATGAGAAATCATACACATACATAGTACACCAATGTTTTTACGTGGAAACCCAAAGCGGGAGAAAACCACAGAATGCTTTTTCTTATATGTCTTTTAGAATTACATTCATTGGAATCACCGACTTCCTTTGTTTTCCAGCTGCAACTGGAAGGAGGCCCCAACCCCCTAGTTTCTTAGGCTACAACCTGAGGGAATCTCCAACTCCCCAATTCTATGGCTACAACCAGAAGGAGGTTACAACCCCCTATGTTCTCCGACTACAACTGAAAGGTGGCTACAAACACCTATCCTTTCCCCATCCAACCGCCCTGACGTATAAGTAGAATGATGAAACCGCTATCACACTATCACTATGAGATATACTGTTGTAAACCTGTACCAATAAACCTGCACCAAACAACCTGTACCAATAACCTAAACCATGCATCAACCATGCATAAACCTGTACCTCAACCTGTAACCAACCTGTACCATAAACAAGTGCATGAACCATGCACCAACTTGTACCAAACAACCTGTAATCAAATTGTACCATAAACAAGTGCATCAAACATGCACCAACCTATACCTCAACCTGTACCATGAACAAGTGCATCAACCATGCACCAAACCTGTACAAATAACATGTCACAACAACATGTCCAAACAACCTATCACAAGAACCTNTATTCTTCTAATAATATACCAATACAAGTATGCTACATCATCCATAAACCATGTGTCAACAATACTACTAACAAGTGCCTCCAACCATGTACCAAGTATGTACCAATCATGTATCAATTACTCATAAACTATGACTCATCAAGATGTACCAACATCATCAACTATACACCTCATGTATGTGTCAACTCATCAACTACTTGTCTCAACCATGTACCCAACATGTACCTCAACCAAAAGATCTCATCAATTTCATCATCCAAATCTAATTTGTAACTCTATAATAGACTTGGTGTATATGATCACATACCTGCAAACCTTCCTTAACTTTAACAAGAGAATAGCATTTTCATCAAACTTTAATTTAGTCTCACATGACTAGTTTTGGATTAGTCAACAACCCTAACTTGAAATAATCATAAATATGTACCTGTAATCATGGATGATTTTAGGGGCTAAATTTCCCTCATGGGCTAATTTTCCATGGTTTTTCCCAAAAAACGTTTCTCTATTTTAAAAATGATTTGCCCAAATTATGTAGGATAAAATTATTTTACCTTAAAAATCACCAAAAGTTTATACAAAATATACAAAATCCCTAGAAATTTTAATATTTTTACAAAAATATCGCCAAACATTTTATAGTTGGAATATGAAGGATTACTAAGATTCGCCAAGGTTTCTACATTTTAAAATAAATTTCCATCCTTAAAATCATCCCTGCCTGTAATGAATAAAGATCTAAAAATAGTACACAATGTTCTTCAGTGTGTAAATTTATGCAATTCCTCTAGGTGTCACTACTTGGAACCTCTCAGAAAAGGATTTATAGCAAAAATGACATACCTTGTTGAATTCTGGCTTATTCTAGAGAGTGAACTTGTAGAGCGTGCCCCACACATAATATTTGTTGTATGGATCTGAAAATTGTACATAGAATACTACAGACTGTACTATAACCAAAACATTTGGTATTAATGAATTTGGATCTGTTATGAAGAAGTTATGACGTTTTTACCCGAAACACTTGTTTTAGACTAGTTTCAAGACTAGCCACAAACCCTATTTTCCACGAAGTGTAACTACACAAATACAATGACCCACAAGCTTAAATTTGTACCACGTATACTTGGATATGTTTCCTCAATGGCCTCCCAATTTCACGGTCTGAATCGTTCTAGAAAAAAAATTATTGCGAAAATGGTGAGATGACCTGTAAATAGCATACCTTAGAAAGCATCATCAAAATAATTTATCCTCCCTTGAATTTCGGCCCGCTTTACTTCACCTTCCCTCTGAAATACAGCTTAGATATCCTTTGGTTACCTCATTAACCTGTAGATATTCAATATGCTCAAGTGATTAAAATGTGACAACCTTGCCTCTTATTTATACTTTCATGCAGCTTCCTCAAGGGGTTACCTTTTAACCATCTTAACCCACTTTCCTTATTTTAAGGTTAACCCACTTCTAACCACTTGTCCAATTAGTAATTTATCCATTAAATTTATTATTTAAATAATTTATTTTGTATCCACTTTGAATTATAGTACACTCATCACTTCACTTTACCTCAAGGGGTTACCTTCTAACCATCTTAAACCACTTTCCTTATTTTAGGGCTAACCCACTTCTAACCGCTTGTCCACTTAGTAATTTCTCCATTAACTTTATTATTTAAATAATTTCTTTTGTANTACTTTGACCTTTTGGGGCTTCTAGATGACTCATGAGGGTTCTCCAACTTCACATGGCCATAACTCTCTAACCGTGAGGAGTTATGTGACGGTCCACATACCACCGGAAATGAAATGACATGTACTATCCATATAGAATATTATTACTTTAAAATATATTAAAACTCATACCATTATACATGAAAAAACCTTGGGTCCATTACCCAAACCTTTGTGCTACCGAAATTCACTACCGGACTTTCAAGCAATATGAAAAAGAGAGAATAGTTTTTTCTTTGTAAAAATATTTGTTAAATGTGCTGCATCTTTTGGATAGATTTGTTTTACCATTGCAAAGTGGATTTGAAATTCATTTAACTCAATTTCACAATTCTTTGATTGTGCTATTTAATGAGGCTTCACAACCACTGCAACACACATGTGGTATGAATTCAAACCTTGAGAACGATGCTTGCAACTATTATTCAAGCATGAATTGTGGAAGTTAGACTCACCCTCACTTCACTATCATGTGACCAACAATGATTATCACTGACAATCCTAACTTATATGCTCGTTATTTTTCACTCAACTTCACTTCACTTTTCTAATTTTATGTTTCTTTCTATCCCAATATAGAGACTTAATTTCATTACAACTTTATATTAATTTACTTTACTCTATGTTTTCAACTTGAAATATATTAACATTAACACAGAGGAGGGATATATGATGTTATGAGACTTTCTAAATTTGGTATTTTCAATATGCTTTCCAGCCTCTTTATGATATCTCTTTTTATATACTGATACATCCATCACAATGTACTTATCAATTCCACTCTTGACATATGTCCATCAAACCAACATATGTATAAATTGGTTGTTGGATTCCTCTCTGAATCTCATTTAGTGAGTGTAATCCGTAATCAACACTTGCCTACAACTTCTTCTGGTTGGGCAGCAAGGACCATCACAAATTACACCTCTGTAATTGGGAAATGCTGGAAAAACCAAAATTCAAAGGTGGTTGGGGGATAAGGAATATCTTCAAATTCAACCAAGCTCTGGCTGCCAATTCCTTCTGGCGTGCCTTGACTTCAAGTGGCATCTGGAGTGTTGTCATCAAAGACAAATACTTACCTTATATGTCTGTCACTTCCTGGCTTTGATCCGGATCCCTACACACAAGAATTGCATCTCGGACCTAGAGGAATCTTTCAAACTTGATTCAATGGATCACAAATTGGCTTTGTTGGAAGCTGGGCTCTGGCCACTCTATCATTATTGGCAGGGATCGTATACTTGGACTCTACCAAGCCTCCATCCTCTCTCCACAACTAATTTCACTCTTAAACTCAAAACACATCTGCTATCTTTTTCAAGTCCGACTTACCAAGGATCTCGGGACCCCGACAACAGGATGAAAATCCTGTAGCGACCTCGATCTATCATCTGATTTGGCCGCGGAGTGGGCAAATTTTTTCTTGGAGCTTAATCGTGTGGGTATCTTTCTTCATGATGCAGAGGATCAAATGATGTGGGCTGGAGGGGACAATTCAGGACAGTTATCAGTTAAAAACATATACTCTGCCATTGCTAACACAACCTGGAAAATCAACATATCTGGTTGGCGTAAACATCTCTGGAATTGGAAACTACCTCTTAAGATCAAGCTTTTTACCTGGCTTACAGTTGAAAACAAGATCCCTACCTAGGATAACCTTCAAAAAAAGGTTGGACTGGCCCCAATATCTGCCAGCTTTGCTATAGGGATGAAGAGACAACATGCCACCTCTTTACTCAGTGTCAATTCACTCGCCTTGTCTGGGACAGGCTCACACTAGACAACCACTTAAATACTGACTGGATTGGGACCTCCATCTCCACTTGCTTCGATCATTGGACATCTACTGAACAATTTCACAAAATTCTTCCTCCACCGGTCAATTGGAATATTTGGATGGCTAGAAACCAGGGATGATTTTAAGGATGGAATTTTTTTTTTTAATGTAGAAACCTTGGAGAATCTTTCTAATCCTTCATATGCCAACTATAAAGGTTTGGTGATATTTTTTAAAAAATATTCAAATTTATAAGGATTTTATATAGTTTTTATAAAATTTTGGCGAGTTTTAAGGTAGAAGAATTTTATCCTATAGAATTTGGGCGAACCATTTTTAAAATAGCGAATCTCGTTTTTGGAAAAACCATGGAAAATTAGCCCATGAGCGAAATTTAGCCCCTAAAATCATCCATGCTAGAAACTTTAAATTTTTTGAAAATAAGCCTCCCTCTTTTAGTGTTGTTGCTTATAAATCTCTTGGCATGTTTCAAATCTGGAAAGACATTCATCCGGACATTGTGAAAAAAAAGACATCAGTCAACCCTGTTATCTCAAAGGATACTCCTACGGGGTGGTCCGACGTCACAACACTACACAATGAAACTTTGAGTGGCGCAGGTGGACTGATCAGAATCAATAATAACTCTATTTACAGATGGACTCTCTGCTGCGTCCTAGGCACCAACACAAGAGCAAAAATTTTGGGTGCCTGGGCCACACTTCACTTAGCCTCCAGACTAAACATCAAAAACCTTCATTTGATCAGAGACTCCAGAGTTATCATTGATTGGTTGAATCACCAAGGCAAGCTACAAACTATCACTCTCTTGGCCTGGGAAGATAGAATCGGATCTCTAAAATGCCACTTCAAGAAAATTTCTTTCTCACACTATTCCCGAGAGTTCAATAGGGAAGCGGATCTACTATCAAAGTCAGCATTACAAAGAAAAGCGGGTGTGGTCACATACAACCATTGGTTGGATGGACATGAGGGCCCCACTCTTGCCTTCAATTTTTTTTAGGATTGGACGCTACAGTTTTGTCGGCAGATTTCAATATATTCTCAAAATTTTCTCTTAAGTTTCGCAACAACAACTTTTTTTTTTTTTTTTCCGCACAATCCTGCTTTTTCTTCTTTTCTTAAGACTTGTAATAGATTCTGATTTTTTTCATAGCATTGATCTCTCGCCGTCTATTTTTGACTAATTAACCAATTGTAAGCAATTGATATACTGACTAATAATTCCCGCTGATGTAACTTGATGTGAGAACCACATTATATTTTCAAATATAATTAAATAATTTTTTCTACTTAAAAAAATATTTTAATGAAAGATTTTATTAATATTTTTAATATTTCTCATTTTCTTTGTTTTCCCTAGTTCAAACTATGTCCCACCCAAAAAGAGAACTATGTCCCACCCAAAACGACAATGTCAAAAAATGATTTATAGGTTAATTATATTTTCCAATAACTTTATGCACAACTATTAACTTTTTTTTAATATGTTACTTTAATCTACTATGTCATTAGGCTTTGTCAATTCAGGCTTTTCAATGTGCTTGCCCACCTCTCACAATTCGGGCCCGAATTCGTTTCTTTATTGTGAACATCCTTCAATTATTTATGTTATATTGTTTTTTCATGTTATATAAGGACGCATCCATCGCTTTCTTGTATGGTCAGCGAGCACACTTTTCCACTTAATAATTGAATATGTGCATTACAAAATAATAAAATATTTTAAAATGACAAGTTTTTAGATAGCTATACATTCTTTATTATTTTGAAGTTTTTAGATAGTTATACATTCTTTATTATTTTAAAATAATAAAATATTTTAAAATGACGAGATTTAGATTCTCGTTCAAATCTGATTGACGGTGTAATATATAATAATATATTATGGTATTGTTTAATTGTTCTATATTTTGATCATTTTCATTGGAATCCAACAATACTAAACATAGAATATTTAAACTACGACAATACATTATAACACATTTCTTATTTTTTCATCTTTTACTTAATAGTGAAGTTGTTTACGTTTAAAATATTTTCTTTTGTTAATCAATGAAAAAGAAAAAAAAAAAACAGAAACACTGAGCCAAGCCAGATGATTTTATTTTCTTAATCCATGGAAAAAAAATATATCCAAAGATTTTAAAAGTGATATCTTAGCATAATTTTTATTTTTTTTTTAAATGGGGAAATTCAAAAAATGTTTTCCACATCTGTGGGTAATATTTTTAGTTAATTTGTTGACATAACAAAGTATGTTTTATTTAAAGAGTTTTGAACTAAACATTTGTTGACATAGAATTAACCAAATATAAAACAACATTACAAATAAGCGATTGAACTAATCCTTTGTACTTATAAATATTATAAGTTGAAAAGATTGTTGAATGTTTTTTTCTATGAAATGCTAATCACTATATTCATTATTTATAAACAAATTAAAAGTAATTGCCAACTAATTGGATGTTCAATTCTAGTATTTTAACATGGTCTTTATGCCTAACCATCCAACTAGCTAAGTTCACCTGCAACAAATCTCTCTAACAATAAAATTTTAAATTATCAATGCATCTAATCACTTCTTTATGCCTAACCATCCAACTAGCTAGGTTCATCTGCAACAAATCTCTCCAACAATAAAATTTTAAACTATCAATGCATCTAATCACTCTCCTCGTGACAAAAGCTATCAATGCACCAAATCATCGATGAAAACTCTCAACCCTACTAATATCATTCAACCACATACATTTGCTTCTCTAATTAGTACCCCACATCTGCTTTGCAATAGGCTCACCATCTCTTCTAAAGGTTGAAGCAAATATTTACGGTTTTGTGATCATAACTAGTAACAATGAAAAACCTTCAAGCACCAAAAATGATTCTCGATACTTAAAGGCAAATGATAGTTACATTTCCAAATGTGCATCGTCAATTCCTTTCATCTCTCCATCCTTCATTCTTCACCAAGAAAGCATGTTACCACCTTAAACTTGGCATCACTCTTTTTTATCAATATACAATAAAATTTGTATTATGTTGAATACTTTAAAACTTATCCAAATATTTTCATTTACATACACTACAAACTCAATCATGAATAACATCATTGCAACATATTCAAACAATGTCAATAAGTTCTTCTTGCATCAACACTTAAAACATGTATGGTTTAACTTACAACTTTAACACTTGCATTTTTTTTATAAAACAATGTTAACATTTCATGGTTTAACATACAACTTTAACACTTGCATTTTTTTTATAAAACAATGTTAACATTTCAAACATTTCTTCTTGCTTTAATAAAGCTCCAAATTCTTTTTTACGAACACATCCAACCCAAATTGTAAATATTAACTCAAAAAATAAATCATAATATCTAGATCACTATACCTCTTTATTAGCTGAGAAAGAAAATTAAAAAAATATCATAACCATATGACCTCCTTAGGATAAGGTTCAAGTCCATACAAAGTCTAATAACTTCATACAAAGTCTAATAACTTATTAAAGAATGAAAAATTTATATTAAAAAAACATATAAATAAACTCGCAAGTGTCACTTTATTATTTAGTATAAACACTTATATATAAAGTGAAAGTATTCCTCAAATTTTAACTTACCATATAGTACAAACCAACATATCTATTAGTAAAAAACAATAGTTATAAAGTAAATGAAACAAATTTGTGCATAAAGTTTAAAGAGAATATTTTATTATTATTAAAAAGAATATGTACTTTCAATTTTTTTTGGTGTTGGTGTAAAGATTGTTCCTATAAATTTTTTTCACATAGTTAATTATTAAAAAATAGTTTAAATAATATGTATAAAAATCTTTCACATAGTTTATTATTAAAAAATAGTTTAAATAATATGTTTAATTGAAAAACTTATATTTTAACTAGTCAAGATTTATTTTAATCTTGGATTTATCAAGCATCTAGAGGGATCAAATTTCTCAAAGTGCAAATCTCTTTTAGAGTGTAAAATTTGAGGAAATGTTTGTACTTTGAGAGATTTGATCTCTCTCAACACTTAAAAGATTGAGGGTTAAGATGGATCTAGGTTGGTTTTAGTCATGGACTGTCACACAAAATTTGTAGATGATCACAATATGTGTATGTCTAGATTAATCTAATCATTTGAAATTTACTCACTTTCCTCAGTTGATTGAAAGTATAGAGAGTATTATTGGGAAGGATCAATGTCAATCTATCTTCTTCAGTTTTTATTATATTGACACAATTAGTAGATGATCAAAATCATGTATATGTATATGTCTAAGATTAATATGATCATTTGAAATTTACTCGTTTTTTCTGAGTTGGTTAGAAGTATAGAGAGTATTATCGAGAATGATCAATGTCAATTTATCTTCTTCAGTTTTTAGTACAATGACAATTTGTGAATGATCAAAGTTATGTATATGTATATGTCAGAGATGAATTTGATCATTTTAAATTTACTCAGTTTCCTTACTTTGTTGAGAACATAAAATGTATTATTCAAAAATATAATTCAAGAGTTATATGAGGAATAAGTTAAATAAAAATAAAAATTGATTGATTTCAAAGAAGCTAGAAAATGGCAGAATCTGCAGCTTGGGTGGACCTCTGGGGGACCTATTACACTATATATTTGGCTTTTGACTAGAGAATACTCTACTCTCCTTGTGTGGACACCCTCCCCTCCTCTTTTTCCGCTAAGATTGCGACCATTATCCTTCCTCAAACCGACTACCTCCAATGAACCCACTGTTACACAGGGCTATGCACTATTTGCGAGGACTTCTTCTCCTCCTATTCGTCACCATCTGTCTGTTCTCCCAACTAGGGCTGACTACCTACTGTAACCTTTTATCGAGCATAAAACACTGTTCAGGAAAACTGCTCTAAACTCTTTTTTAACCTTTCTCCCTGCTTATGAGTTAAACTGTTATTTTAAACTCTCTCCCTACTCACGAGATAAGATTTTTTTTAATCGCTCTCTCTGATCACGAGTTTTTTTAGAGATGGAGGCAGATGTCAATGCATTATGAGTGCAGCTGACGAGGCAATATGGAACAATGCCAGAATTTTCACATCGGCTGACGAGCTCACCAAATGCACCAACTTATCTCTGTCTCCTGCATTTTCAGCTCACTTGACCACTCACTCTGAGCCTACAACCTCTTCTTATT
>JASDQU010244244.1:7397-29840 GCA_032191745.1 Picea mariana
ACAGCCCAGTATAACCTGAACTTTGAATTCCCTTACCCTCAGATACAGTTGCACTTAGAAACTTCTTTTGGTGGAGATACTTCCAGCAATTTGCGATCATAACAGTGTGTTCAACTTAGACAAGGTTACCATTGCTCATTGGCAGTGTTTCTGGTCTATCTTCAAACTTCTAGAGTGGCAGGTCTTCCCTGGATGTTGGGCTTTCAGCTCTGCAACAGATGGTTGAGTGTTGTCCTATTCACGCAATTGTCGCTCAGACCTGCATCGACGTTAAATGATAATCTCTTCCATTTGTTTGGCTCGAGCTCCACATATGGAACTGTTTTAATCCTGAGACTTCTAGTTTCAGAAGTATTTACTGAGGTTCATTTCTTTCCACTTATAAAAAAGAAATTACAAGGCAACTGGTTAAATTGAATCTCAAGCTCATCAATTTCCATGGGTAGGGGTAAATGAGTTAGTATTGACAACGTGAAGGATGTCATTCCCCCAGGTTTCACAAATCGCTCATGAAACGAAACATAAGCCAAAGAACCGCTCTCAAAGGACTGTCAAGATTAATTTCTAGAAATATTGGCCTAGACTCTGTCGCCGGGATGCAACTAATTCCTTCCTGGGATGGTGTATATCCTTTGAGTATTGATCAACTTCGAAAGCCTTTTCTCTCTCCTGTATAATAGAAGTAGCTCCATTGAACTGATAGACCTTCGACTTAGTGTCCAAAAAAATAACATCATCATGATTTTGCAAAGGGAAACTACGTTACTTGTACAACATTGAAACCATTGAACTCGGTGGCGGCCGGAAGTTAAGGAGAATCGCACCATGTCCGACAGGTGGAGGCTACAACTGTGTCGAGGATCCTAAAACGGCGTTTATCCAAACCAAGGTGATACACTACTGATCAGCTCCTGCCCGACGACAGAGTAATCATCGTGGGAGGCAGAGCGGTTTCCACACGCAAGTTCATGCCGAAGGTGAGAGGGGAAGGTAGCTTCCCTCTGCCATTTTTTTTTGAGATCCCCCAATGATGCACAAAACGACAACGGGCATCTTCTTCCTGCTTTAGTTGGGTTAACTCTTTTGCAATCACAGCTCTCACTTTGGTTTACTTCTCACACCGCTGGCCACCGCATGCAAAATCTCGTCTTCTGTGGAAGGATAGACGACCATAGCGGCTCTGCAGGAGATTCTGATGGGCCAAGTGTCATAAACATTAGAAATTGTGCAGAAGGAATCAAAATTGTTGCAGGTAACCGGTTACTGATGCTGCTGAATGTGCCACGACACCACAACGCGTAGTAACGGCTCCTCGCAAGCTCCACCAACCTTCCGAAGAATAGAGTGTGCCCCCTTGCTATTGAAACAGATGCGTACAACCAGATTCATTTTGCCTGTTATTCTCATGGAATATTGTCTCTGATTTGAAGTGGATTCGTTCGAGCAAACCTGACATATTCTTCCATCGAGAAAAATGCTTAATTCCCTTGTCAGCTAATTAATTTGTCCACAGTTGATACGAGCAAGTATATCCTCGAGCTCTAAATGCATCTTGGCGTCCTTATTCTCCATATTAAATGGCTTCTTCCCACATAGAAGAACATACAACACAACTCCCGCGCTCCATATATCGACCTCGTATGGGTACCCATTTCCGCTCAGCATCTTAGGAGCAGAATATCCCAATGCCCCCACGTTATCGATGACTATATTAAGATTACCTTTCCAAATGGACACACCAAAATTTCCAAGTTTAAAAGCCCATGATGAGGAGTTTCCACTATTTTCTATAAAAGTACTGGATGGTTTTACGTCTCTGTGAATGATATTCTGCCAGTGGCAGATTTTAATGGATTGGACAAGAGATTGGATTATTCTGGCGATTTGTCTCTGAGAAATAATACCATGGCCATGCTCGTCGAGTAAATGCTGGATATCTCTTCCATCACAGAGCTCTGAAATAATGTAGAGATTCTTTAACGATCTATCTTCGGGTAGTACTAGGCTTCCATCCTTAAGATTCCTGGGTGTCCGCCCAATAAGTGGCTTTCGAGCATAGAAATCTCATTATATGCATTCTTGGTAATGGGCATCTTTTTACAAGAAAATTGTTCTCTGGTTGTCCTGTGAATGCACTTGTGCACTACTCCCAACAGACCTTGCCAAATCACCTCCCCAATCTCATAATCCTTCTCCAACAGAAACTTGGGATCGTCGTCACATGTGTAGCAACAAGGGCACATAAATTGTATTGCACGCAGCATGATTTCAACTTCCATGAAACGATTGCCAATACAAATTTAACACACAAGAATAAAAAGCAGAGCAGAGCAGTTGTTTAGAATCTAACCCGAACGATAAAGAACAATTATGATCCTCTCAAAATGTACTTTAAAGTTGAGTTTGATATTGCACGACGAATATTTTACTACTTGCATTGTCATAGACAAGTGGCTTCCATTCAGCCAGAACTATTAAAGTGCATCCAGAAAGATTGAATGCAGGGCTCATCCCTGATGTCACCTTTTTCCCATGGGTCCAAGTGAGACTGATATGAGAATTATTTTGCATTCCATTTGAAATGAGTGTTGTAAAAATTACTCGCTTTATCTCATTGCGTTCGGGTACATTTACAAAAGCCATAGCTTTTGCAAAATCAAACAGACTGTCCAAATGCTCGTCCAACTTAAATATTTTTCCATTGTAAACCCAAAGTCCCTCCCAAACTCCATCACCACCTTGGACAGTTTAATCAAATACAGATACCTTTGCACTTTCACGAGGAAGAAAATCATCACCAACCCAAACAAGTATTTGTTCATTTGTTGGAACAGGAAGAGTTGGCTGCATTGAGACATCAGGCCGTAGAGCATGGCGCTTCAGTATGTTGTAGAAAGGAAGGCATTGCTCCAACAGACTATAAATCTTGAATGGAAAAGGCTTTGGACATGTTGATGGGGGCTTGAAACCCGTTGAACTATGAACACTTGCATACCACCATGGAGCCCAAAGGCCATCCACTGGTTTTGGACCAGCTTCCCATTTGAGCATAGAACTTTGGAAAGGAATGTCCAGAGCGTTGCAGAGGAAACATAGTGTACCCTCAGGATTCCTTTGCAAGTCCAGTGCATCAATAATTTGTGGAGGAGAACCAAGCTCACCAAGTTCACCATAGATTGTCACCAAGCTTGCAAATTCTAGCTCAAGGAAGGAAGGTGCCACAACCTTGTTAAATGATCGCTTGGGCAACACAGTCGATTTTGATATCTGTTACAACATTGGCTCCAACTAGGGATGGAACTTTCTCATAAAGCGCCAAGAATAGTAGACCAGGTGCCTCCATCCATATCAAATCCTGAATGCCGTCACTTTACTTGCATCTTTGAGGAACAAAAAACTGCTTATTCATCCATTGGGCTATGGAGTCGTAATGCTTTAAAACAAAACCATACTGGATTCAAAACTGAACTGAAAAACATATTGAAAACCATCAATGTAATCTAATGCTTGAAGTCAAGCTTATTTATATACATCACCTACTCTAACTACTGAAAAATTTTCACTGAATCAAACGATACGAAAATGTCAGTGAAGCCAATCCAATAATTGCCTACTTATTTGAAACTTTCTCACATTTTCTTCGAGCAGGATGAAAAAGAAAACAGACAACTCCCATCTGGCCTGTTGGTGATCATGGATTTTCAAACCTTTCATAAATTCTTGTGACCAAATATTCATGACATAGCATACTCCTCCATTAAATGAATCTAAAAGATCAACAAAAGGGTCTTGAAAAAACATATCATACTGAGGTTTTAAAACATCCAGGACTACTCTATGTTCTAATTCATGATGCTCGGGATCATTAAACATGGCAACCATATCTTCTTCATGAAACAAGGCAGAGTCTAAAATCTGATCTTCTGGTAGGAAATCATCATAAATAGGTTCACTAACTTCCTGTAAAGTTCGATGAAATACATGACTGTCACCCTTTAAAAATAGATTTACATTTTCAGAAATGGAAGAAGTTTGACACTCATATCCGGGACTGTGTGAAAGCTGTAAATCTGTGTGAGTATGGACTGCAACATAGTTGTGCAGGGACAAACCCTTCTCTTCCTTAGTTAAGGGAGCAGGTGGTCTGTGTATTTTCTGAATAAAACAACAATCATTCCTTTCTATCTCTTTTGCAGGTTGACCGTGATGCCGAATATCTTCTCCTTGAATAAGTTCACAAAATCTAGCATCTTTATGAGCCAATTCTTCCTTATACTGATCATTTTCATCAACTCGAGAAATTTATGTTGATTCTTCCTCCTCCTTAAGAGGACTTGTATGATATTTTTGTCTTATAAATCCTATATTACAACAATCTTCAAAAAGGATTTCAGTAGAATATATCCTCCTATAATGTTTATGAAAAAGTGCATGAAAGCATCTCAATGAAGGAATACTGGAATGGGGTAAAGATTTATACCAGAGTCTAGCATCTTTTTCTAATGAAAACATAAACAATTTCATGAGGACATCTTCGTGATGTACATTTAATTCCTCCATGAGCTTGTGGAATTCAAACAAATGTTGACCAGGATTGTCATCCTCATATTCTCCAAATTTAGGAAGGATATCTCCCCAAATTTTAATGTCTGGAATAGTGTTTAGAAAACCATAAACATTTGTAAAGTCCAGAGAAGAAAACCTTGCAACAATTCGAGCAACGAACGAGTTCGACATTTGAGACCAGTGGAGTTGCCAACAAAATCATGTAGAGTCTATGAACCAAGGAGTCGCCAGGTGAATGATCACAGCCAATTGAATGTGTATCCCTTGTTCACCATAAGGAGAGAGATCTGAACTTTGTCATATCCCAGGGAAGATAACTTCATCCTCCGTCCCCACCAACGGTGCCAGAAAATGTTGTCACAAGAGTTGACTCTAGACTGTAAAAGAGCCAAGCCTTAGCACATTTTTTAAAGAAATAAATCTTGTTGATCGATCAGTCATAGGAGGCTTCTAGAACCAGGTCTAAAATAGTCATTCCACTCATTTATAGATCAGAAACAAAAGGCATGACCTCGTTTGTCTAATTCATTTTAAAATCATGAGGATGGGTAGAAGATGGGGGATAAACAAAACTGAAAGAAAAGGCCAAGTATTTGGTCTTCCTTTCAATAGAATAAATAACACTGAAACTTCAAATACCTGAACACAGGTCTTGTCTCACTCATAGAAAGATAGAGGAAAGGCTGTGAACAAATAAAACTTGTAAATAAGGAAAAACAATTAGGATGCAGGTCTTGTTCTACTCACATCAAAACAGAGGAAAAATTGCACCTTAAGGAATGCTTTAAATTAGCTACAGCAGAGGTTGTACTGAATTGTAACCATTACAAGCTGAAATAACGAATGTAGGGAAGGAAGAGTAGTGATGGAAAACTTTAGAAACAATAATATAGGAAGAAAACGGAATTAGATAATGACAAAGTATAGAATCTCTTGACACTCTGTTCTATATTTGCTGAAAAAACAATACATTACAAACCCAGCCTCTAAAAAGCTCTTAGGCTTTCCCCCCTCTCCCTTTTGTGTTACATACATCAGTCTTTTAAACAGAAAAATTAAAACTCTTTGTATTCCAGGAATCTGAACCGGTTCTCCTTCTCTGGACTATGCGAATGCCAGGTGCGTCTGCCAGATGCTCCGTAGGCTGCTTGAACCTTCGCTAATTGTTTTGACAAGTGGACAGGTTCTAATGCCGGTATCATTTTACAGTTTAAACTGCTAGACTAGCATTCTCAGCTTCTTTTGTCTTAGTAATTTGCAGGAGGATCAATTTACAATAGCTGCAGCAAAAACTCTTTGTAATCATCCCCAGGAGCTGAAGTGACGAAAAATGGATGCCACTCGAAGGGTGAAACTGCAGCACATTTCACGGACATATATTGCCCACTCTTGTATTTAAACCCTTGTGGTTTGATCATTACAATGCTCAAAACGTTTCCAGGATATATTGAGAACTTCAATATTTATAGAGTAATATCAGACCTTAACGCTCTTAGTGTCCTCTCGCCTGCAAGCAACTCTAAATGCAGTATTCTCCAGAGAGACATATGTTCATGACAGTCCAATATAACCTGAACTTTGAATTCCCTTACCCTCAGATACAGTTACACTTAGAAACTTCTTTTGGTGGAGATACTTCCAGCAATTTGCGATCATGACAGTGTGTTCAACTTAGACAAGGTTACCATCACTCATTGGCAATGTTTCCGGTCTATGTTCAAACTTCCAGAGTGGCAGGTCTTCCCTGGATGCTGGGCTCTCAGCTCTGCAACAGATGGTTGAGTGTTGTCCTATTCGCGCAATTTCCGCTCAAACCTACATCGACATTAAATGATAATCTCTTCCATTTGTCTGGCTCGAGCTCCACATCTGGAACTGTTTTAATCCTAAGACTTCTAGTTTCAGGAGTATTTACTGAGGTTCGTTTCTTTCCACTTATAACAAAGAAATTACAAGGCAACTGGTTAAATTGAATCTCAAGCTCATCAATTTCCATGGGTAGGGGTAAATGAGTTAGTATCGACAACGTGAAGGATGTCATTCCCCCAGGTTTCACAACTCGCTCATGAAACACAACATAAGCCAAAGAACCTCTCTCAAAGGACTGTCAAGATTAATTTCTAGAAATATTGGCCCAGACTTTGTCACCGGGACGCAACTAATTCCTTCTTGGGCTGGTGTATATCCTTTGAGTATTGAGCAACTTCGAAAGCCTTTGCTCTCTCCTGTATGATAGAAATAGCTCCATTGAACTAATAGACCTTCGACTTAGTGTCCAAAAAAATAACATCATCATGATTTTGCAAAGGGAAACTACTTTACTCATACAACATCGAAACCATTGAACTCGGTGGCGGCCGGAAGTTAAGGAGAATTGCACCATCTCTGGCAGGCGGAGGCTGCGACTATGTCGAGGATCCTAAAACGATGTTTAGACAAACCAAGGTGATACACCACTGTTCAGCTCCTGCCCAACGACAGAGTAATCATCATGGAAGGCAGAGTGGTTTCCACGCGCGATTTCGTGCCGAAGGCGAGAGGGGAAGGTAGCTTCCCTCTACCATTTTTTTTTGAGAGCCACCAATGACACGCAGAACGACAATGGGAATATTCTTCCTGCTTTAGTTAGGTTAACTCTTTTGCAATCACAGCTCTAAATTTGGTTTACTTCTCGCACCGTCGTCCACTGCATGCAAAATCTCATCTTCTGTGGAAGGATAGACAACCACCGCGGCTCTGCAGGAGATTCTGACGGGCCAAGTGTCATAAACATTTGAAATTGTGCAAAAGGAATCAGAATTGTTGCAGGTAACCAGTTGTTGATGCTGCAGAATGTGCCACGACACCACAACGCATAGTAACGGCTCCTCGGAAGCTCCACCAACCTTTCGAAGAATAGAGTGCGCCCCCTTGCTATTGAAACGGACGCGTACAGCCAGATTCTTTGCCTATTATTGTCATGGAATATTGTCTCTGATTTGAAGTGGATTCGTTCGAGCAAACCTGACATATTCTTCCATCAAGAAAAATCCTTGATGCCCTTGTCAGCTAATTACTTTGTCCACAATTGATACGAGCAAGTATATCCTCGGGCTCTAAATGCATCTTGGCGTCCTTATTCTCCATATTAAAAGGATTCTTCCCACATAGAAGAACATACAACACAATTCCCACGCTCCATATATCGACCTCGTACGGGTACCCATTTCCGCTCAGCATCTCAGGAGCAGAATATCCCAATGTCCCCACGTTATCGATGACTATATTTAGATTACCTTTCCAAATGGACACACCAAAATTTCCAAGTTTAAAAGCCCATGATGAGGATTTTCCACTGTTTTTTATAAAAGTACTAGATGGTTTTACATCGTTGTGAATGATATTCCACCATTGGCAGATTTTAAGGGATTGGACAAGAGATTGGATTATTCTGGCGATTTGTCTCTGAGAAATAATACCATGGCCATGCTCGTCGAGTAAATGCTGGAGATCCATTACATCACAGAGCTCTGAAATAATGTAGAGATTATTTAACGATCTATCTCCAGACAGTAGTAGGCTTCCATCCTTAAGATTCCTGGGTGTCCGCCCAATAAGTGGCTTTCAAGCATAGAAATCTCATTATATGCATTCTTGGTAATGGGCATCTTTTTACAAGCAAATTGTTCTCTGGTTGTCCTGTGAATGCACTTGTGCACTACTCCCAACAGACCTTGCCCAATCACCTCCCCAATCTCATAATCCTTCTCTAACAGAAACTTGGGATCGTCATCACATGTGTAGCAACAAGGGCACAAAAATTGTATTGCACGCAGCATGATTTCAACTTCCATGAAATGATTGCCAATACAAATTTAACACACAAGAATAAAAAGTAGAGCAGAGCAGTTGTTTAGAAGCTAACCCGAATGATAAAGAACAATTATGATCCTCTCAAAATGTGCTTTAAAGTTGAGTTTGATATTGCACGACGAATATTTTACTACTTGCATTGTCATAGACAAGTGGCTTCCATTCAACCAGAACTATCAAAGTGCATCCAGACAGATTGAATGCAGGGCTCATCTCTGATGTCATCTTTTTCCCACGGGTCCAAGTGAGCCTGATATGAGCATTATTTTGCATTCCATTTGAAATGAGTGCTGTAAAAATTGCTCGCTTTATCTCATTGTGTTCGGGTACATTTACAAAAGCCAAAGCTTTTGTAGAATCAGACAGACTGTCCAAATGCTCGTCCAACTTAAAGATTTTTCCATTGTAAACCCGAAGTCCCTCCCAAACTCCATCACCACCTTGGACAATTTAATCAAATACAGATACCTTTGCACTTTCACGAGGAAGAAAATCATCACCAACCCAAACAAGTATCTGTTCATTTGTTGGAACAGAAAGAGTTGGTTGCACTGATACATCAGGCCGTAGAGCATGGCGCTTCAGTATGTTGTAGAAAGGAAGGCATTGCTCCAACAGACGATAAATATTGAATGGAAAAGGATTTGGACATGTTGATGGGGGCTTGAAACCCGTTGAACTATGAACACTTGCATACCACCATGGAGCCCAAAGGCCATCCGCTGGTTTTGGACCAGCTTCCCATTTGAGCATAGAACTTTGGAAAGGAATGTTCAGAGCATTGCAAAGGCAACATAGTGTACCCTCAGGTTTCCTTTGCAAGTCCAGTGCATCAATAATTTGTGGAGGAGAACCAAGCTCACCAAGTTCACCATAGATTGTCACCAAGCTTGCCAATTCTAGCTCAAGGAAGGAAGGTGCCACAACCTTGTTAAATGATCGCTTGGGCAGCACAGTCGATTTTGATATCTGTTACAACAATTTGCATGACACGTTTTTCATGTTGTGATTGAAATCCTGTCTTTTGTGGAGTACAAATTGTTAATGTTGACACTTTTCACCAAATTTGCTTATGTTTTTTTAGGAATTTAGAACACCACATGTAAAAGTCTTGTACTAATAGTGAATCCGTTAGCAAACATGACCTTATGAAAAATTCTAAGACTTGATAAAGAAACAATTTAAAGACTTAGATAAGAGTTATTTAGTAGATGAAAACAATAATAATTTGGGATATGTAATTGTTCCACGAGGGTTGATATTTTTGTTCCATAACTTTGTTAACTCATTTCTAGTATTCATTCTATTTTGCTATGTTGAAGTCTCAGAGTATTTAATTGTCCTAGGCATGGCATCAATAGGTGAGATAACTTTAGAGAAACTCATCCATGTCTGGCAGTGCAACAGTTAAAGGTTAAATTTGAACACATAATTTCTGTCTAATCAAAGTTTGGTCTCATGATACAGAATCTCATATGTTACCCATTCCAATTGTTCTCTACTTTCTTGATGTTCCTCTCTACAATGTCCTACTTATGACTGGCTGAAGGCATAATAGGTAAATACATTACAAGTGTGGCAGTCGATGGTAGTTCTGAATAGAGTTATTCTGGGTTTTTAACAGATTGAATTCATTATAACATGTTGTACAGTGCTAGACATAAGACAATAATTAGGACTCAGGAGTGCCATATAGCATTTGTGGCTTTACTAATGTCTCCCACCAGTCAACTATAACAGCAGTAGTAAAAAAAATACTCTTAATACAATCCCTATTATAGTAGCAGTCCATTATGACAAGAGCTAGGCCTAGTGAATCATCTATATCTATATCCCTTATCCTTGACATGACTATCATACCACCTATAAGAGCTGGTATAGGAACCTTTAGGCAATGATGCATACACCCTTTTCTCTCTACTTGTTCTTAAACAATATAGATGCATAATTATTTCAGAGGCAGTGTGGGAACATAATTCTAAATTGCTCAGTAGTCAACAAACTGATTTTTTGTAGGATTCATTTCTTTAGGCAAATTTTCTATAAATCTTAGGCAATTAAGAGCATTCCCAAATATTTTTAAAGGTTTCCTATTAGGCAATTAAGAGCATTCCCAAATTTTATCTTCTGAAGGGTTGAGTTGGATTTCTTGAATTTAATGTTCTTCATTTTTTTGCAGAATGCCTATGGAATATCTGGCATCCTTCGAGCATGCACAATAAATTGGATTCAATGTTACTCAATTGTTAGATATGAAGGATTTGTGGTGTCGGTGTCAGTTGGGACCTCTTATTGCCTTTGATTACACCTGCTTCAGATTCTACTTTTGAAGGGTGGTTTACCTGTGCATCACCAATATTTGCATCTGCATTGGATTTTTTTTGAAAGCTAGAAATTATAAATTATTCAGGGATTAAATTTTTGCATTTCCTAGACTGTGGTTACTTGGGATAATGCATTTTTTGATAAAGCATTATAGTAATTTGTGAAGCACATCCTAAACCGTATATTTTGAGTCTTTATACTAACTAGAGGTCACAATATGCTATATTATAGGAACTTTTTACTGGTAAATGTTATGGTTGATCTCTTTGGAAATGGATGATAAATTTTTTATTGTTTTTTCCTGCTATTTAGGGATATTGTGTGTCTTTCTTATATAGTTCATAGCCAATTTTAGGAAACAACCATTGTTGTTTTAGATCCACATCTTATTCATCACTTAATAGTAGATGGAGCTTGCTGAGATGACAAGTTATCACCTTTAGATATCTTTTTTGCATGATATTATTTTCTTTGGGGACAATGCAAAACTACATATGTGGAGTTTTTTCAAACTTCCTTTAACATCTATATTATTCTCCACTCTCACAATTTTCTGGAGTTACTGTTTTTTTATGGAAACATGGTATGCTCAAGCAAGCAGAGTCTCGTGGCATATTTTCATTATTGTGTGAAATAAATACAGAACTCAAGGACATGACTTCTAAATCATACTTAACAATTTTCACGACATAAACATATGACGTTTAAAGTATAATCCATTCGTCATATAGAAATCAGAGAAACATAAGATAGAATGTGAGTAATCATGAAATTGTCGTTTGGTTATGGTTATGGTACATTTTTTCAAGGCATCTTTGACACATCAACTCTTACCTTGAAATGGTGAGCACATCATGCATTTATGCTAGATATTTCATTTCCTCTAGAATGTCCCTAAGGGAGATATCCCCAAGGATGTGTGGGGCCTCCTCCACAAGGAAGGAGAGCATTGATTGTAATCCTAGTTTCTCCTAGTCTATATAGGAGATGTTGGGTGGACCATTGTGTTGGTTAGTTTATTTTTGTTTTGAGCTATAGCGATGCAATTCTTCCTTCAGTTTTCAATAGAAGATGGTTGTTGTGTTGAGCATTGAGTTTTTTGTTTGCGCCATATTTCTGACAATATGTTTTTGTAGATTACCTTATTCAGAAGTCGCTCATTTTTTTGGAGGTTTTCAGTTTTTAGCTACCTAGTGTTTAGGTTAATTTCGAATGAAAAATATGGTTACCATGATCTGAAATTAACATTGTATCAGAGTACGTTCCCTAAAATCTTCCAGGACATCAGTTCTTTGTGAGAAGTAGCTGTCAAAGGCTTTCAACAGGTGTGATGCTCAGGTGTCTTTAGTGATTGAAGAGATCTATATTTGTGATGGGTTATAGGGTGTGATAGCCTAAGTTTTCCTATGATTGGAGGGTTGTTGTGTCCCTGACAGAGACAATCTATGCTTGTGACAGGTTGTTGATCTGCTTTGTTTTCCAGCTATTTGTTTGGTATAGTTGTGTTCTAGTAGTTGCAGGAATGACTACTCTCAGTCTTGGATAGTGTGATATGTGAGGAGGTGCTTCCAACTTTACACCTTGTAAGTGCAGACTACAGATGCTATTGGAAGAGGTTGTTCTATGGGTCTTTGTTGAAGCGACTCATATAGCTTCTATTGATTTCACAAACTTGGCCAACCATAACAAGGCAGCCAAGGTGACGAAAATCATTTTAGATTTGGCGAAGGACCATCTAACCCCTCACATCATAGAGAATAAATTGGCTAAGGAGATGTTTGATGCCATGAGAATTTTGTACTAGAGTGAGAATCTTCACTAGAAGAGGTTATTGAAGAAGGAAAATCCACAGGCACGTCATCAGAGCCGAGAAGGAAAATCCATCAACTCAAATTCCAAATTGCACCCAACCCCATTACAAGGGCCCCTTATGTTGGCTGGAAAATGATTTTGAGTGAGATGTCATGTAAACTTAAGCTTCTGACAAAACATTTTGACATCTTGCATGATTTTGTTTCTAGTGAGGTAATTAGATGAATGAACTACTAAACAAGATTCTAAAGGGCCTTTGGTAAAATATGATGATTGTCTTTAGATGAGATCTTCGGAATATGCATGCTATTTTGGAACATTACCACTAGTAAGGAGATTCCCAGCACAAAGGTCAGCAAATAACATGGCATTTCATATTTGTATATCAATTGGATGTACTGCCTTAACAGAAGTCTGTTCCTCTACTACTTTGAACTTTGAAGTTGATGGCTCCAATAGTTACTTATGATGTTGTATTATTTCTTTTTTTGGTTGTTAAACCCCTTTGGACCTGAGAGGGTTCAAAACCCCTCACAAGATATCATCAATACAACCAAAAATCCTTCAGCTAGCTCAAATTGTTACTTATGACACAGTATTTGTACTTTTTTGGTCGTTAAATCCCTTTTGACCTGAGAGGGTCTATAACTCTTCACAAGAGATCACCAAATACAACCAAGAGACCTTTGGCTATGAAGTTGTGACTGTGAAGTATCTAGATCATTCAAAGTCACTCGGGACTTGCACCAGGCCTTATCTGCAAAGAAGAGTGCATTTGCACAGGGGCCCACCTTAACAACACAACCACATTATTATGAGAACTAGTGTTGCTGCATTAGCACAACCCACACCTTGAAATGATTGCTTAACAACATTATTGCCGGGAGTGTGCCCTCCAGGTTTTGAACCTGGGTCATCATCACTACAAGCATTCCAGCTTGTTGTTAGACCATGGCCTGACTGATGTCGCAGTATTTGTACTATACTAAAGTTTGTGCATTGGCATAATTTATTGGTGGACCATTAACATTTCTTAAGAAGTCTTAGATTTTCTTTACTTAAATTTGCTCTCATTAGATCGCTCTTTATATGAGCATGGAAACTCTCTCCTCTGGAATTTGTTTGCGTTATATTTTGTTATGGCTGGTTTTATGTTCACAATTCTAACTGAAAATTATATGCAATGTTATTTGGCTGGTTTGTTCCTGTTTATTTGTCTTGCAAACATTTTTGTTAGCTCCTTAATTTCTTGTCTAGATTATGCTTGAAGATCAAATTGAATTGCAAATTCAGGCGCTGATGGACTGCATTATTTGATATTTAAATTTTTACACTAATATTATCATCAGTTGTATTGTGTTGGTTTGATTGATTTGTATACATAATCAAAATCTGTCAAAATCAACACTTTTAGGTTCTTCAATGATATTTTTGGTAGCACATTGGAGCTTTTACAAACATGAAATGAATGACTTAATTTACCCATGATTTTACTGTTGCTTCTAGATATGTTGCCCCAGAGTATGCAAATACAGGGCTGTTGAATGAAAGAAGTGATGTGTATAGTTTTGGGGTCCTCCTCCTAGAGGCTATCATTGGATGAGAACCAGTTGACTATGGTAGATCTGCAAGAGAGGTACATTTATATTACAGTATAAATATATGCATTTTTTAGGTATAACCAAGAGGCTAAATATGGAGATACACTCATAAAATTCACATTGGAATAATTACACGGGCTCATGTTGCAGGTGAACCTTGTTGATTGGTTAAAGATGATGGTAGGGAATAGGCGCTCTGAAGAAGTTCTAGATCCAAATATGGAAGTAAAACCATCTACACAAGATCTCAAGAAGGTGCTTTTGGTGGCACTAAGATGTGTTGACCCGGATGCAGAAAAGAGGCCGAAGATGGGCCAGGTTGTGCACATGCATGAAGCAGATGAATTGCCATTGCGCGAGGTAGTTTGTCCCACTCCTCCCGCAATTCCCTTACATCTATTTACTCAACAATTAATTGGTTTAGCATAAATGCCTACAAGCTTGTATTATATTACAGTAAAATAGACCTCAATGTTAAATTCATTTAATTACAGAATTGAAGAAACAGAGCATACCGGGCCAAACACATGGAAACTGGGACTCAAGATAGAGCAAATTATTGATTTCCAAAAGGCAGCCCTACTTCCAGAGATGGAGGGTCAAAAGAATAGAAATGATGTGTGGATAAGGCATATGATTGATGTCCAAACAAAAATGGTCAGAGGATATAAATGATTTTAGGCATGGTATCGTGCTTGGTTTCTAGGATTTTATCTTTTCAATTGAATTCTGTTAAAATCTTTAGAACTCTTCAAGAAGCAAGACGATTGATAGCTATTAGCTAATGTTCCTTGCATTCTTGTACCTATCACATGAGAACTAGCCACTGGTTAGCTTATAGAATACTATAAGGTACAATGATCTTTCTATCCAAATTTGATGGTTTATTGGTCTAAAGAAAGCCCACAAGAAAGCATATGGTCAACTATTCCAAATGTTGGGACCAAACAAAGCTTTGTGTGAAATAAATGGAAAAAGACGGGCAAGCCTTCAAGATTTCTATGATTTAGGTAAAAAGTCAGTGGGACTGGCAGATTATGCAGGCCTTTGTGCTTACAGTTACTAGTTTAGTTGAGCATGTTATCATGAAGTGATGGCTTTTTTATGTTTGTCTTTGAGGTGTTTTGGATTTCTTGAGCCATTTCCCAATGGCAGTGTAAAAAAGGTTTTTTCAAGGTTTATTCTTCACTTTGTTAACTTATAGGATATTATAGTATAGATACATCTTTTTTGATATTATCTCTGACAAGTTCTTAGTCACAAAGCACATATGTTATACAGTTATAGCTTTGAACCTATGTGCTCATAAAGATGGTACAAAGGTTTTGGTCATGTTGTATTTTGTGTACCTCTGGAGACAAGGTGTACAACAACGCAGTTGGTCCAGTTTCAAACTTGACATTATAATAATTATTTTTATTTTCTTCTGCTACTCTAGTGGCCATAACTTGTATCTTTTCTTCACAGTAGTTGAGAATATTCTTGGCATGCTTTTGTATTTTTTCCCTGAAGGGTTTCTTTGTCTCTTCTGCTGGGCTTTGATGTTTTCCATGTATTTTTGTTGTTCATCATAGAAAAGAAGGTTTGGCAACTTTTATTTTCCATCCACCAAAATGTTTATATAAAAAATAACTTAGTTATATGTATGCATGGAATTGAATAGCAGTCTTACTATGTCTTTCTCAAATGGTTGTTTTCATAGTCCTTCATCTCAACAAACTAACCTTTTTGACAAAGTAAAATTAGTAGTCTGTAGTACAGATACCTAAAGTCCTTTTTAGCTACATGCCCTCTAAGTACAATCTATAAGAACTATAATCTTCCCCATATATCACTAGGGTTTGATTGTGTCTTTGCTTCATTCCAAACACAAAGGTAAAAATTTGAGACTTGTGTTATTTAGGTCTTAAATATGTTTTTTGATCTTTCTTGATTTCTTTGTTCATAGCATGAAAACAAAATTTAGTTTCTGTTAGTAACTTGTCCATTCATGCCGATTTCAGTATCTTTGGCATGCTTGAAGGCTTGAACTAAAGTTTGTTCAACAAGTCAACAACTTCCTAAAAATAGTATTGTACAAACATCAACTGCAATGTTTACTATTTATTTATTGTGTAGTTTGGTTTAGACTTTGAACCCTATGCTCCACACTTTTGGAGGTTCATGTTAATATCTTGCATATTGCTTTGGTCACCTCTGAGGCTCAATTAAGGAGATCTTAATCATGGACGAAGCTCAAAATTTCTGTAGCTCAAAGGTTGGCATTTTAGTTAAACAAATTTAGTTTCTGTCGGTAACTTGCCCATTCATGCTGATTTGAGTATCTCTGGCATGCTTGAAGGCTTGAAATAAAGTTTGTTCAACAATTCAGCAAGTTCATAAAATAACCATCGTACAAATATCAACTGCCATATTACTATTTATTTATTGTGTAGTTTGGTTTGGACTTTTAACCTTCTGCTTCACAATTTTGGAGGTTCATGTTAATATCTTACATATTGCTTTGGTTACCTCTGAGGCTCAAAATTAAGGAACTCTTAATCATGGACAAAGCTCAAAGGTTGGCATTTTAGTTAAGTTTTATATATCCTCGGCACTGTAGGCGATATAAAAGCTTTTCTTCATCTGAAGAAAGTGGTTCATGTACTCCATGAGTGTTATGTCAAACCCCTTGGCATACAAAAAATAAAGGCCTATACAGAGCATATAGTGCTTCGCATTGGAGCATGAATTGGTCTAGTTTCATCATNATATAGTGCTTCGCATTGGAACATGAATTGGTCTAGTTTCATCATTACTCCTGTTCTTAAACATTAAGAATTCTTAACCTCAAGGAGAAACTTTGGAAGTGCTTTTTGGGGAAACTGATGTTCTCTTGATATGTGATAACTTGTCTATGTTCGACATTGAAATGCCATAATGGTTATGATATTATTAGTTGGTAGGTTTGATTAATTTTGTATGGTTATGCTATGGATGTCATTTAGAGAAGAGGATATGAACATGTAGTTATACATAAGTTCGTTTTTAAAGTGATTTGCCATGCACAAATTTTGCATACCTCATATTTTAGGTCTTTATGCTTGTGGAGATGATACCAAGAGTAATCTTTTTAGGATAGAATTTGTGACAACATGTTTCATTGGGTAAAAGTTTGAAGGATCTATTAGACGTGTATGAACTTAATGTCAGTTCATTCACCATATTGGGTCTTTTTATCTCTCAGACACTCTCGAAAGAAAAAACCCAACCTTTAGTGTGATGGAAAGCCTAAGGAAACTATTAAGTGGGTTACTAGATGACACCTATATGACTTACTCCTCCTTTGGGATTGGAATGATTATTAGGTCTTGATATTGATATTGTGTTTTTTTTTAAATACCTACACAAAGGTGGCAATTGTGACGTCTTTCACTCTCTTCCCATCGCTATTGCCACGTCCAAGACATCTCTCTTTCCACCTCCAATATTGTTGCTCCCATAGCAACCACGTTGGAGCTAGTAACTCCAGGCCGTTGTTGTTGCCACCTGATGGACGTCGTTCTTGCCACGTCCAAGAGTGTCGCTCCCATAGCAACCATGTCGGAGCTAATGCCTCATCCTGTCGGTCTTGCCACCTTCAGAATGTCTCTCTTTCCATCTCTGAAATGTCTCTGTTGCCACCTTTAAAATATCCCTCTTGCCACCTTAAGAACGTCTCTTTTTCCACCTTTGAAACGTCTCTCTTGCCACATATGAAACGTCTCACTTGCCACATTTGAAACATCATTCTTTCCACGTTTGAAACATCCTGTTTTCCACGTTTGACACATCAGTATTGCCACATTTGAAACATCCCTAGACGTTGAACTTATGACGTCAATATGGGGCTGGACAATCCAATTTATGATGAGACATGGCGTCATATAACGTCGCAATACAGACGAAAACTAGGTCGTCAGAAAAATGACGTCCTATGAAACAACGTTTGAGGGGGTCCGAGGTTTGTCAATCTTCCGACAATAGAGAGTGGAAATTGCGTTGAACGCGCTGCCGAAATTTGACCCAAATGCAGTAGTGAATACACTTGCAAGAACTTGTTGATAGCTTCAATCCATCCATGTATGTGGGGGTGATATGTTTTTCTGAGATCTAGAGATGAAACAACTCTTGCTAGAAATCGCTAGTGAAGTGGGGTCATGATCCATCACAATAGATTGCATCATGCCATGGAGTTCAAAGATATTATCGATGAATACTTGAGATACTCTAGAAGCTTTAAATAGGTGTTGTAGAGAACAATATAAGCATATTTGGAAAAGTGATCAAACACAACCATAATGATGGATTTATTGCCATATTTTTTTGTTCCCACATTGAAGCCCATAGAAATGTCAATCCACAACTGGAAGAAGAGGTAAAGGTTGTCGTTCACCTGGAGGTTTCAATGTCTCTCCCTTTTCATTGGAAAAAGTCACATTTTTCCACAACGTTGTGAATGTCCTTCTTCATTCCTTCCCAAAAAACATCAATGTTTGAACCTTTCATATTTTTTATGAAACCATGAATCACATGTTGTGGAATAATCCTATAGTTGAGATGACACCCATGACTTAAATCAAGATTATTTTTTCAAATAAAGATTCCACTTATAGAGAACCTCTTAATTTTTCTAGGTGTATCCCTAATATGAATGGGGTTCCATTTGAAGTTGTTGAATCATGATATCAGTCACAAGATTTATTAATCATTCATTACAAGATCATTCAACCAGTCTACTACTATAAAGTAGAGTGAAAAGTGTTGGATCATGTTGTCATTGATGCCAATGGTTTGATTGATTGATGCCATTGATTGATGTCAAGTGATTGATTGATGTCAAATGAATGATTGATTGATGATTTATGTAATATAATATGTATTGTCCTAAATGAGAATGCATAGATGAAGATGCATCAATGAGTTGTCATTGATACATGATGAAGATGGATCGATGTGGTTCCATTGGTATATGATGTATTGTTGGAAAAATGTATAGATGACTCATTATTTTCTTATCATGATTGATAAGGTGCACAAATGGATGAACTCCAAAGTGGTCCCCTTATGGTGAAAGCCCTCACGGGAAGACGCTTTGCAGATTGAGTTATCCTAGAAGAATGGTTGGAGGACCCATGCTCTCATTATTGTCTTATCATGATTGATAAGGTGTACAAACGGATGAACTCCGAAGTGGTCTCCTTATGGTGAAAGCCCTCATGGGAATATGCTTTACGGATTGAGTTATGCTAGAAGAATGGTTGGAGGACCCATGCTTGTATGAGGAATAACGAGATGAAGATCAAGAAAATTGTTGGTGAAACTATCCTAGATGGATAGTGCTTGTCATGCCATTTCTTGTGGTATGTGGAATGTCACACAACTCCTCATGGTTTGAGAGTTATAGCCTTACGAAGATGAAGGACCCCCACATGAAGGCTTGAAGCCCCCAAAATCAAAGAAGTCAAAGTGACCTAAAAGACGAAATGATAAAATAAGGTGACAAAATCAAGAAGGAATATTTATGGAAAGTCGTTAACCCTAAAAATAAGGAAAATAGGTCAAGTGACCTAGAAATGGGTTAATATTATTTATTCAAGGTGGATTATTTAAATAATCAAGAGAAGTGACAAAATCAAGAAATGATAAAGTAAGGTGAAAAAATCAAGAAGGAATATTTATGGAAAGTGGTTAACCCTAAAAATAAAGAAAATAGGTTAAGTGACCTAGAAATGGGTTAATATTATTTAAATGATAAATTAAAGTGACAAATTCAAGTTGGATTATTTAAATAATCAAGAGAAGTGACAAAATCAAGAAATGATAAAGTACGGTGACAAAATCAAGAAGGAATATTTAAATCTTAAAGTATTGGAGAACTTTCTATTTATGGAAAGTGGTTATCCCTAAAATAAGGAAAATAGGCTAAGTAACCTAGAAATGGGTTAAGTGACCTAAAAATGGGTTAAGTGACATAAAAGATGAAAGTATAAATAAGAAAGCAATGGGCTCTTGTAGATCATCCTTTTTGTGGATCAATGGAGAGCTTCTTGTGGGAATATATTTTGGAGTATTGATGGAGAGCTTCTTGTGAGAGCTTCTTGAGAATTTTTGGTGTGGAACACTTGAGGATATTGGAGATCTATAGGTGACTGAGGTAACCAAGGATATCTAAGTTGAAATGATGATGAAAGTGAAGAAAAGAAGGCCGNAAAACTATCCAAGTATCTTTGGTTAAAAATTCAGCTTGTGGGTCGTTGTATTTTTGTAGTTACACTCCATGGAAAATAGGGATTGTGGCTAGTCCTGAAACTAGTCAAAATCAGGTGTTTTGGGAAACATGTCATAACCTCTTCATAATAGATCCAAATTCAGTGAAACCAATTTTGTTGGTTATATTACAGTCTGTAGTATGCTCTGTAATAGTTTCATATCTATTCATAAAATATTTTGTGCGGGGCACGCTCTACAAGGTCGCTCTCTAGAATAAGCCAGAACTCAACAAGGTATGCCATTTTTGTTATAACTCCTTTTCTGAGAGGTTCCAAGTAGTTCCACTTGGAAGAATTGTATAAAACACACTAAATAACATTGTGTATCAGTTTCAAATCTTTATTCAGTAGAGGTACAAAGTTATGATTATTTCAAGTTAGGGTTGTTGACTAATCCAAAACTAGTCATGGTTGAGACAAGCAGTTGATGAGTTGGCACATACATGACGTGTATAGTTGATGATGTTGGTACATATTGATGATTCATTGTTGATGAGTGGTTGAAACATGATTTGTATATACTTGGTACATGGTTGGATGCACTTGTTTATGGTACAGGTTGATTACAGGTTGTTTGGCACAAGTTGGTGCATGGTTGATGCTCTTGTTTATGGTACAGATTGATATCTATTGAGGATTGTTGCCTCATCTAGATTGGTGCTGAGAATGAAAGCTGAGTCTTGCATATAGAGATGGTGCTCTTGTAGAGTTGTACTCTATTCAGTTGTTGCTGATAAACCCCAAGGATTGTAGTCTGTAATAAAAAGAAAATTGTACATATATCTTGTGTTCTTTGTGTTCATTGTGGTGATGACATTTTGATGATATATTGCTGATATATGTTGTTGATATGTTCTCACATATAACTGGTTATAAATGAAAACAATGGGTAATAAATAAATGTTGAATGCTAATTGATGAGTTTTTTTGCAAGAGGGAAGTTTTGGGAAAAAGAGCCCCACACTCATTCACCCCCGCTCTTAGTGTGGTAGGTGTGTCCAACAATTGGTATCAGAGCGGGCCTTCACTACAAGCCTTAAAAATATTGAAGGAGATCCATAGACGCACAAATGGATGATGAAGTTCCAATCCTTGATGAGGAAAACTATTCTACTTGGAGAATAGAGATGAGAGTGTATTTGAAGACAATGGGAGCAGCTATTTGGAAGGAAACCATCGATGGATATGTTCCGTTGAAGAACAAGTCAAAGTTTGCAGCTCAAAGGGAAGGAAAGAAGAATGATGCATTGGCTCTCAAGACAATTCTTAGTGGACTCTCAAGACCTATCAAAGACAGCATGGGACAATGCACTTCTGCCAAGGATATATGGCTAAAGCTAGAGGAGACATATCAAAGCAAGGAAGAGAAAGAAATTGAAGACCACTCCATCAAGATCATCAAAGGTAAAGAATCATCAAAAACTCTTGAATGCATTATTTATAAATGTGATTTTGAAAACATTTAGAGTGAAGATAAAGAATCAAGTGATAATAGCACAAAGGAAGATCATGAGGATGTTTCAAATGAAGGTAAAGAACACTCTAAAGTCCTTGAATGCAATGATGATGATGATGATGAATTTTTCTCTACAAGTGAAGAAGAAGGTGTATATATAGTTTGTGTAAAGTTTGATGGTATTTATCCCATGAAAAGAATAGAAGGAAATCTATTAAAACTTCAAAAGGAAATTGAAGAGGGTTTATACATGTATAGGAGTGATCATTTTTATACACACTATAACAATCTTTCGGATAACACTAAGAAGTTTCTTAGGAGGATTCAAAGGCACATATTGAAGTTAAAGGGAATGCTCAAAGAACAAGAAGAGATTTCTAAATTAGAAGGAAAGGAAGAAGAGATCACAAGACTAAAGAATGTAAAAGAAGACATGAATATAGATGATGAGATTAGTAAAAGTTTTGAAACTATTGTTCATCTCAAGACACAAATTGAAGAAGCCAAAAGAATAGAGGAACTATTGAAGATTCAAATAAAT
>JASDQU010244244.1:43310-63092 GCA_032191745.1 Picea mariana
TGTTAGTCTTCTTGTGTTCCATCACTTGTGCGTGCTCCATAAACAATCGATTGCCATCAATGACAACCTTGACCATCTGCGTCATCTCTTCTATAGCCATATCTCCAACAATCTCCCCCTCAATGACAACCTTGACCATCTGCATCATCTCTGCTATAGCCATATCTCCAACAGTCTGAGGATATTCCCCTGGATCTTCCCAATTCTCTGGTAAATTTCCCATAGGAAATCTTTCCCCTACCACAATATATCATCCACAGTGTCTAGACATTTGGTTTATTTCAAGAAATCCATCACACCATGTATATGATATCCCCTCTATGTCCTCGCCACTTGAGGTCAATCACACTTTGACAATCCCCCTTGTCACCTCCTTGAATCCCATGTATTCTCTCATTTTCCACTACGACAAAGATATCCTAGAGTAACACACTATCCCTAATTTCCCATGGAATGCGATTTTTGGCCCTTGACCAAGTTTTGAGGAACACTTGGTCATATTTGACCATTTTTGGGACTTCAATAGCCTATCGAAGACAAAGCGCAAGGAGAAGCAGAGATTGCAGAAGCTAGACCCCCTTTTTGGGTCCTCTTTGGGTTTTGGGGAATATGTAATGGGAAAGGGATGTCATCCCGTGGGTTTACCTACGCTTAGGCCCACTTTTGTAATGTATAAATAGACATCTAGGTAGAGTAAGTAGGGATATGAATCGACATCTATGTGATGTTAGGCCGAAAGTCTAAGTGCTAATAGAGTTTGTAAGTTCTTTGTGCATGACTGTAAGAGGCTGAGTGCAAGCCATTGTAAGAAGTTGTAGAAGGTTTTGTGCTCTAGTACAAGGAAGAAGGATCTAAAGAGCTGCACATATATTCTATCATATGCGAAGTAGGGTTTTGGTGGCTCTGTACTGTAATTGATTGAAGATACTAATAAAGAAGAAGAGTTGGTGGACGTAGCCCTAGGGTGGGGGTGAACCACATAAATCTGTGTGTTATGTTATGTGCTTTGACTTGATGTGTTTACCTCTACCTTGGCTAAGTGCTTTGATATATTTAGACAGATCTACTTATGCTTTGTGATTCATTAAATGTGTATGGATAGTAGATCTGATATATATGAAGATTGTTAGTGTTGATTTACTATATTTGATCTATTTTACTATTGCTAAGTGCTAAATTACCTTAGATATAAGTGAATGCCACGAAGCTCTGTGTTATCTACGAAGTAAAATAAGGGTAGGATATTGATGAATGATTGATGCTAAGTTCTCTATAAGAGATATAATCACAGATCTATGTCCCAGCTTAGGTTGCAGACACTTGAGTCCTACAACCACCCCTGTCTCTACCTCAGGTGAGACTTCATCTTCTTCACAGGTGTTGCTGAAAGGGCCGGTAGTTAGGGTTTTGTTGGTGTGTTTTTGTAGCATTGAACCCTGGGCCTACCCCTGTGCCAACAAATGGTTCTGTTACCGAGAGTGAAACTATGATTGTTGGGAACTAAGGGAGAAGAAGTTTTGTGCAAGGATTTGTCCTGAAACTGTGGAAGCTCTATGCGTGGATCTGTGCCCGAGTGCATAGTATTTTACTTGATCTAAAAATCTTTGTGTTGAAAAGAGAAGGCCATATCTGAAGAAAAGAAGCGACATCTGAACGCTTTGTTCTCTAAGAAAATTAAAAGTGGAAGTTTCTGAAGAAAAGAGGTAAGATCTGTAATCTCAATGCTCTGATAATGGTAAGATTAGTTAATAAAATTTAGATCTAAAAGCTTTGTGCTCTGTAGAAGTAAGATAAGTGAAAATTTTTGTTTCTAGAGCATGGATCTAGGTATGTTTGATAGACTCTGTCCTAGCTTGAAAACTAGGGAATTAATAGATGAAAGAAAGTTTGACATGAATAGATCTGATAGATATGTTATACCTATGCATAGAAAGAATGTTTGGACTAACAAATGGATGCAGGATCCTAGAAATAATTTTTTGGAGGCTAGTTACCATGATCCTGGTGCGCAGTACAAAAGAAGTTGGGGATCATTTAAGAGAAAGAGAGGATTAACCCTATGTTACAATTGCAAAAGATCGAGACATATTGCTAAGGAATGCCCTGGTAGGAGATCTAGTTGTCTCTGTAGCAAAGCCTTGGATCACGAAGTATTGGATTTCCCTAGAATGATTATTAAGATTGAAGGCATGAATCTGAATGAAGAAAACCCTAAGGCACATCCAGAAATAGCAGAGCCCTAGAGAGAATGAGAAAATATATTACTAGATATGAAAGACATCTTGAATGACCACCGACATGTTATATTATCAGAGGTCTTTAACAAAAAATAATGCATCAAGGTAAGAATAGGAGACTTCGACATTGACTATGTTATAGATGAGGAAACATAGGTGAATGTTATGATAGAGAGAACTTGGGAAGCTATAGGAAGGACTTCTATGATCCCTTCACTAAGAAGAATAGGGTTATTCAGAGGGAAACTGGTAAACCTATGTGGAAGGATCACTTAGATATCTATGAATGTCAATGGAACTTCAACAGAGAAAGATTTTGAGATTATCAAATTTATTGAGGACAACGCCCCATTTACTATGTTACTTGGACAACCTTGGATTGAAATAGATCAAGCTAGGAAGAAGGAAGAAGAAAAGGTTTTAGAACAACAGATACAAGAGTTAAAAAATTTCATGACCAGAAGGATTGCATAGTTGATTGAGGAATAGGAGAACAAATCAAAGCTATTTGACACTAGAAGCCCAGATGTCAAAGTTGCAAAAGCATTAGGGGACTCACAAAATATTGGAGGATCTGTATCAAATATAGATGAAGTAGTACCCCTGTGTCTTGGGAGAGAACCTTAGCAGTGCAAAGTGACTATGCCCAAGGAGAATCAGAATGGGAAAATAACTACCAAGATGAAGCTCATAGGGAAGAAGGCTAGGAAGCTATGTAAAAAGAGCGCTAAGATAGACAGGCTACAGACAGTTCCAAAGGGAAAATCTCAGGAAGAAACTTTGCAAAATTGGAGCATCGTCGGGATATCAGAACAATGACATGGGTCACTTCACCATGGCGAAGCGATATAGCCATTGGAAGATGATATATCTATTCGATTGCCACTCTGAACAGATAAAAAAGCATTGATGGCTCATCACCAGACTGTTAGACCGCTCCATAATGGAAAAAACAAGAGTTAATGAAGCCCCATATCTGTTACAAACAATCTATTATAGAGTTACTTACTTATTCCATTGCGCCATGCACGGAAGAAAATTTTGCTAATTACAAATTCTAGTCCACAGACTACATGAATTGTGAAAATTGATTACTTCATTTGTACTCTCTACCCTATTACAGTACCTATGTTACTTTGAGAACTGAAGATATTGATCCTGAGCATATATGTTCCACGAATTTAGCGTAGCTGAAGAATCTGTAAGAGAGGTAATCGCTAGCCTCAAAGCCGAAACAGTCATGTCGGAGAGAGGATTGTCTATAGGTTTATAGGCATCATCGACGAGAGGAGTGCAAGCCTCCCTGTCGACTTCTCAAGGAGGAACATCCCGAGCCGACATAGAAAGAAGAACCAAACATAAATATGATATGGCCAACGCAAAGTTGGTTCCATCCATCCTACCTGCTTACATACCACCTCTGAGCGGTGTGATCAACAAAGACAGTGTGCCTAGAGACTTTGAGTACACTCTAGTTGTATACCTACCGAAAGGGGTAGGCATAGTCCATGTAGATCATGAAAAGATCGCAGCATTGAAGTTTAGTGACTTCAAACTAGGGGATCTTAAACTTTACAGCATGCTTGCCCCATACAAGTACCTAACCAAAACCAAGGGAAATAATTTGAAGATCGTCCCTTAGCAATGGAAGATGAACCTCACGCAGTCCACTCTGCTCAACGTTATGAAGATACCGCACTTCAAAAGACAACAGGAGGTGAATTCTTGTGTGAATATGTTGTTGGTGAGTTACCATGGAGGATACTTATGGTTAAACTGACGCATAATAGTTGATCCAATGCTAATCAATCAGATCACCGGGCTTAGCATGTAAGGCCCTGAATCCCATGATTACTATCTTGGAAAGACCATAGATCGTGCTCTTTCTCAAAAGATCAAATAATCTTATGGTGATGTTGAGAAAGGAGCGCGAGGATACAAGGTAGCTTCTATTCAAAGTGGTGCAGTGTGCCTTGCATGTCAGTTGATCGGGAATTTGGTACACAAGAATCGACCCACACAAGTATCCATCTTTGTAGTCAACCTTGCAGGGAAGTGCGCAGAGGGAATACAGATGAACTAGGAAAAGTACCTGGTGAATGAACTAGAGGTTGACTATAGATAAGCCTAGGATCAGGGGCATGAATTCCATTTTAGCTGGCTCTTGATACTTAGAGATTTCGTTGCATGGGAGCTACCAGAAGGTGCAACCTTCCCTGACATCAACCCCTTTGAACCACTGGCTGCGATGTCTAGTACACTGTGGTACTTGAACGATATGAACAATCAGTGGCAATCTAATGTCATCTTCCATACCTACTACACCGAGCTAAATCTCACCATCCAGTCCGAGCCTCGCATGACCCTGAATACTTTACATAGGTTTCAACCTTTGATGAAGTTCAACGTGGACCGCCATTTTATATATATTATATCACACACTGATGAGAACAAGGAACAACTTCAGTCTTATTACAAGTTGACAGAAGAATACCTGGAGGAGATCACCAAGGAATGGTTGGTGGACCTCCTTATTTCAGTAGACCCCACAGAAATGTTCGACATCGACAACCCAAAATCTACACAGGATACACCTGGGCTCAGTAAGACAAAGAAAACAAAGAAGATGAAGAAGGTTGAGGAAATCCAGGATATAGATAGTCTATTAGTGAGGACGACTTCCATTACACTAGACCAAGGAGGTGATGGAGAATACTTAAAAGAATTTGAACAAAGGCCAGAAGATGAAGTAGAAATCATAAAGAAGAGGAAGGGTTCACCTATGGAACCTTCCTCCTGGAAGAAATCAAAAGCACCCATAACTAAGCTGCAGACCACGCTCGCTCCAGATGATTTCATTTTCCTCATCACAGTTATGAATGAAGCTATAAAAGAGATAGAAGAAAAGAAGGAAGCTAAGAAAGAGACAATGTAAAACAGAATTGAGATTGATCTCCAAGGAGTGCAACAGACACTTTAGTCTAGCCACGTAGTATCCACTGCACCCCTGCCAGAAGGAAAAACATAAGAGGGAGATGAACCAGTTCAACTCTGCAAGATTGCTAACACAGTCGAAGTACACCTTCAAAAATAAAAGGAAGAAAGAGAACAAGCCACCCGGGCCTTAAAGAAAGAACAAGAGGAAATCATTGAACAATGTCGAGATGTGCAACAATAGAAGGACACTCTTCAAGCGAAATTTAAAGAAGACAGAGCAAAGATCCAAAAAGATAAAGAGCAACTACTCGCGAAGCAGATTGGGATCGAAGAAGAAGCCAACATAGAATTTCTCTCTATGACCATCTTAGAGTAGAAGGCATAAGACCCCATAGAATGCTAAGTGATGAAGCTTACTGAAGTTTTTCAACAACTTCAACAAAGAGTCAGGGAATTAGAGCTTCATACCATACCAAGTACCCCGCAAGAAGTGTGCGACTAGCAAGAAATGAATACCTAGAGAACAATAGAAAGTATTAAAGCACTCACTGAGGAATGAAAATAGTTAAGTAGAAGAAGTGCGCAGATATATGAGAACCTAACCGAGAATCCAAAATTTCATAAATTGGAGTCACATCTCCAAGAGGTGAATCATGAAGCCAAAAATCTACAGGTGCAGCTGAAGGCCCTATCATCTGTAGAGAGAATGAATTGGTCTCACGAGTTGCGCATCGCCCAACAGTAGATCCATACGATCCAGAACAAGGTAATGGAAGTAACTCAACAACTTTAACTTATGCAGGATAAGGCATGTCAGCTATTTACAAAGATTGAGAGCCAAGGAACAGAGCTAGAGCAGGTCGTGAATTCAGCAAGGCAGTGCCTAGAATGGCCGGTGAATGAGGCACTCATCTAGAATTTTTTCAAGCAAGAGGCCATGGCACAATAGCAGGTCAAATTAGCTCAAGCCAAGCTTGAGGCATTCGAAGCAGAACTGATCAAACTTGAGTGACTTGGGACAAGTCACAGGTGAGTGTTGGGGGCATGTTGGCCCTTGACCAAGTTTTGAGTAACACTTGGTCATATTTGACCATTTTTGGGACTTCGACAACCTGTCAAATATTAAGTGCAAAGTGAAGCGGATATTGCGGAAGCTAGACCCCCTTTTTGGGTTTTGGGGAATATGTAATGGGAAAGGGATGTCGGCCTGTGGGTTTACCCATGCTTAGGCCCACTTTTGTAATGTAAAAATAGACATCTAGGCAGAGTAAGTAGGGAGATGAATTGACATCTATGTGATGTTAGGCCGGAAAGCTAAGTGCTAATAGATTTTGTAGGTGCTCTATGCATGACTATAAGAGGCTGAGTGCAAGCCATTGTAAGAAGTTTTAGAAGGATTTGTGCTCTAGTGCAAGGAAGAAGGATCTAGCGATCTATGCAGATCTTTTGTCCTATGTGAAGTAGGGTTTTGGTGGCTCTGTGCCATAATCGATTGAAGACACTAATAAAGAGGAAGAGTTGGTGGATGTAGCCCTAGGGTGGGTGTGAACCATGTAAATCTGTGTGTTATGCTCTGTGCTTTGACTTGATGTGCTTACCTCTACTTTGGCTAAGTGATTTGATATATTTAGACATATCTACTTATGCTTTGTGCTTCATTAGATGTGTATGGATAGTAGATCTGATATATATGAATATGCTTAGTGCTAATTTACTGTATTTGATCTATTTTACTATTGACCTTAGATCTAAGTGAATGCTATGAAGATTTTTGTTATCTATGAAGTATAATAAGGGTAGGATATTGATGAATGATTGATGATAAGTGCTCTGTAAGGTATATGATCACAGATCTATGTCCCATCTTGGGTTACAGACACTTGAGTGTTGCAACCACAAATGCCTCTACCTCGAGTGAGACTTCATATGCTTCGCAAGTGTTGCTGAAAATGCCGGTAGTTATGTTTTTGTTGGTGCACTGTTGTAGCGTTGAACCCTGGGTATACCCCTATGCCTACCATGTCAAACTTTTCTCATTTAATGAAGGTGATCTCATCCTAGCCTATGATATAGCCCATCATAATCTCGTCCATGGGACATTACAATCATTATGACATGGACCCTACATTGTCCAACACTGCCTCACTAAAGGTGCCTACATTTTGGCCTTTCCATAAGGCTATCCTCTCAAATAACCCCTCAATGGGTTGTACTTAAAGAATTTTTACACCTGAGCATAACCATTCAACCTTAGGCTTTTTCATTGTACACATTTGTAGAGTTTTTAGTCTTCTTTTTCACCACCACTTCTCATGTCTGATATGCCATCCATTTTATTAACATATGCATCATTCATCAACCTACCACAACAATTATGCTGATGGTGCTAGCCGTTGGACTCAGAATCTTACTTCGGCTACATGGGCCCTCTATACCCCCTCACATGTGCTACTCCACTCCAGTGGAATATGTTTGGGCTCGGCCACCAACAAGTAAGCTGAATATGATGTCATCATTGGTCTCCTCATTGAGGCATGTCACCACCCCATTCGTCACCTTAGCATTCTATTATATTCCAAACTTGTCGTCCTGTAACTCAACAATGTATATCACGTTCGCGATCCTTGCCTCTTTCGCAAATACCTGCAAGTTAGATTCTTATCTTGCAAATTTGATTCAATCACATTTACACATATTCCAAGATAATTTAATCAAATAGCACATAACATAGCTAACCTAGTATTAGATTGGCATTTATCACATTAAAACATCATTATATATACATAATACATCTGTCACAACATATAGAAAAGACATCATAAATCATCAAAAACATCAACACATGTAGACATGAAAGATCCATATATATATATATATATATATATATATTGTCCAATAGTGTTACTAGTGTTTACAAAATACATCGCTCGTAGTGTAGTGAGTCCCTTCACACCTATAGGTACAAAATGGGCTCTCAAGACTATAAATACATAAACTCAACACTCATGGTGCCCCTAAATCTCCCCCCACATGTCCTCTGTCAGTTGGAGGTTCCCCACTAGCTGGGGGCCCTCCAGGTCCAGGGGGCAGTCGACCATTCATCACTACCCCCACTACAACTTCTCATCTGATCAATGTCTTCCACTCCATCGACACTCCCACACACTTCTCCAAGACCCTCTCTTCTTGGAAGTGGGATGTAACACACCCACTATGGCATAATAAATTTTCTGCCTTTTCTCAAGGGATAGAATCCCCAAAGTCGTATGGGGGCTTAGCGTAGGCTAGTTTTTCCCTTTTTCCACCTCCATGTGATTGTTGGTTATGAACACCGGCCAAACAAATAGGCCCCTTTTCGCATTTTGTGACTCAGAAATATAAGCGAGTTGAGTCTTTCGAATCTACAAACCTCAAAATTCTGAAATGTTGAACCTCGAAAGGGCTGGAGAGTGAGAAGCTCCCCACTCTGGTCTTGTCCACATGACCTTGTTTCATGACCACATGCTAAATCAACAAAGCACTTGCCAGCTTTTTTCGATTCAGGGAATCACGATGCGATGTCTCTTCCTCTCCCTTTCGAATCCCTGAAACTCCGTAATCTCCAAAGTTCCCCTCAAAAGGGAAATCAACGGCTATAAGCCTCCCCTAATATGACGATTCTGGCCGTATTGGGATTTCAAAAATCAGGAGTTCGAAATGAAGGAGAGTCAAGTCTTTCTACTCTTCAAACCCTGAAACCTGATACTTGAGTTCTTGTATGAGATCTAACGGCTCTCAATGTCTTAGATCCAACGGTTCAAATCTTTTTGGAGTTTTGTGAACTGGGAGTTCCCGATGCAATGACTCCAATACTCTTGTCACTCCAATCCCCGAATCCCGATATGGGGATTCATGTAGGATATCAACGATCCTCACGAATTTATATCCAACGATCCATGGGATTTCGGAGCTTTCCCCGAACTCTGACCGCTCATCACGCGTCTTCTCCAATGGATGATCTAGATCCTTTTGAGACTCCTCCTTTCTGCCACAGAGCACATCAGGGTTTCGAGTACTTGGATTTTGCAACTTGCGAAGACAAGGGTTCTTGCCCTTTGGTTTCCTGGGTGTCGAAACGCCAAAATGCTGAATGACAACCACGTGTCCCTCTGATGGACAACTGCAACCTTTATGCACGATCAACCGTTATGATCTTTTCAGGATGATCAATGGTCATGATAAAATCCCAGCTTTCTCAAACTTATTCACACTTAAACCGATTCGAGGTTTCGGTTGTCGAGATTTCGCAACTCGCGATGACCAGGGTTCTTTCCCTTTGATTCCCTGAGTGCCGAAACACCAAAATGCTTTCTGACCGCCACGTGCCCTTTTAAAAGGATGGTCCAGATACTCCCATGGACCTTGGGGATCTACGGTCCCAATTTCTTCGCTACTTATGAAGATAAAAATGAAAGGGGTTGAGGCATTAATGCCCTCATTTCTTCCTCCAATCTAATGGTCGCGACTGACCTCAGATCTTTCGACAGGATCTCATCCGTCGATCGATACTTAACCACACGCTGCCATTTTGGGATTTCATAAATCGGGGTTTTGGAACTCACGAGTACAAGAAAACTTGCACCTAGATACTCTGGGTGTCGAGACTCCGAAAACTCGTAATTTATTCCCATGCTAATAATTCAGGATTTCGCAAATCGGGGTTTCGGGACTTGAGAGTGAAAGGGGACTCACCCTTGGGTACTCTGGGTACTGAAATGCCGAAATGTTGGGATCTATGAGGACCATTCTTCCTCGCATAGGATGGCTAAGACTTGTGCCACCAAATCCTCTTTCAGGTTCTTGGTAAGCTTTCCAGAGAGGGTATCTCTATGGAGAGATCTATTTTAGGTATTCCTGGAGAAAAATAAGGGCATAGATTTCCCAAAAGCATACTTGAAGTCCAAATTAGTTCAATATACATATATATAAATATATATATAAACATAATCCATACGTGGTCCTTCCAAAAAAAGAAAGCAACCACCATTTCTGATCAAAACACCACACAGACAGTCTTATACTCAAACCATTCATAAATTGTACAGACTATGAGCATACATGTCAACATATAAACTTCAAGATACAAGATATAACACTTATTAGAAAAACACCAGAGGTGATGCAACTGCTAAGAGGGGTGCTTGTTTCCACCCAATCGTAGGCTCAACGACTCCAAATGGATTTACCACTAGCCACCCCCGAGCTGAGACCACAATGCTACGAGACTGAGTCTTTGTTTGCCAATGACCGAGAACAAAGGTTACTCTCCTTCTTATCTACTATCACTCACTCTGTATTTTCCAGAGTTCTTGTCCTCTTTTCTTTTCCTTCCCTCGCATCTGCCCCCTCTGATCGTACACTCTTCCTACCTTTTCTGTTTTCGGCGAGGTTGTGTGTGGCAAGATATTCCTCGCGATGGTCAGGTCTGAGGACTCTATGGATGGGTAGTTCACCCCCCATCCTTCATTACTCATGAGGAGCCATTTACCTACCAACCTGGCGAGTCATTTAATTTGGGGCCAGGGAGCCRCTCTTAGTTCTCTAGGCCAGTGAAGTCCAAATACAGTATTGGTTTTGGTGGAAGTTAACACCACCATTCCAGGTGCCTTCCACCACCTTTATTTAGCCATCGTGGTCTCTTTTTCAGCACACCACCCCCTCTCAGCAGTCCTACAATATATATATATATATATATATATATTCATAATATTATTTACATTCATTGACCTTTTTCATAAGGTCCATTCACATCACACATTTACATTTCTGAGTTTGCCACAATACTTGGCCAGTATAGTTATTTTTATAGACTGGGGGAAACAGGGTGTTACAATTCCCTCCCCATTAAAGGAACATCATCCTTGATGTTCTATCTATCAACTTGACATGCATGTACAGGTGTAAAAAAAATCAGATATTCCTGTTTCATGGCATCCTCAATTTCCCATGTAGCCTCATCTGGGCCAAAATGTTTCCACTGCACCTTGGCCTGTGCAATGGTTCAGTTCCGTAGTGGGATTTCCTTTCTGTCTAGTATGCATTGAGGTTCTGGTAGAAATTCTCCCTCTGGTTCCACCTGGATCATAGACCAATCAATTATATGGTTAGCATCATGTACATATTTCTTCAATAATGAGACATGGAAAATATTATGTGCTTTGACTATGGGAGGAAGTGCTAGCCTATAGGCTACAGGTCCCACTCTATCTAGCACCTCAAAGGGTCCACAATACCGAGGTGCCAACTTGGTAGAAGCTCCCATTTTTAGAGAACTCTTCCTAGGCCTAACTCTGAGATATACATGGTCTCCCATCTTGAACTCTCTTGGGGTTCTCTTTTGGTCGACATAACTTTTCTGTCGGTTCTGAGCGACCTTCAGGTTTTGTTTTATCTGAGTCACTTGTTGTTCCATTTCTTTCAACATGTTGGGTCCAAAAGAAATACTATTTACAGGATTAATCTAGTTGACTGGAGTGTTACATGGTCTACCATAGAGGATTTCGAAGGGACTCATCTTTAAGGATGCTTGGTAGCCATTGTTGTGGGCGAATTCTACCAATGGTAGGTAGTCTTCTCACTTCTTGGGCTGATGCATTACATGCATTCTTATCATGTCTTCAAGTATTTGGTTCACACTTTCTATCTGTCTGTCAGTTTGAGGGCGATAGGCGGTGCTAAACAACAATTTGGTCTCTAAATCAACCATCATTGATTTCCAAAGGTTAGAAGTAAATTTCGTGTCTCTGTCAGACACGATCTCTTTCAGAATACCATGCAGTCTGAATATCTCCTTCATGAATACCTAGGTGATATCGATTGCTTTGCAAGTTGATTTGACAAGGATGAAATGACTAGACTTGCTCAATTTATCCACCACTACCATAATGGCATCGTTCTGTTTGGTCGATGTTGGTAATCCAGTGATGAAATCCATGGAGACGGTTTCCCATTTCCATTCTAGGATTGGTAAAGTTTGCAATAACCCTACTGGGTGTTGGTGTTCTTCTTTAACTTGTTGGCACTCTATGCTTTTAGCCAAGTACTCGGCTATGTCTTTATTCATTCCAGGCCAACATAATTATTTCCTTGTGGTTGTGATCATCTTCTAGTATCCTGGATGACCAGAATAGGGTCTTTTATGTATTTCATCTAGTATGAACCTCTTCAAGTCATCACAATCTGGAATATAAAATCTTCTTCTGTAAGTAAGAAAACCTCCTTCAGTCATCTGGTAGCCTTCATATTTTACTCCAGCGGGTTCTTGCTATAGTTACATGGTCACGGTCTAGACGAAGGGATCTGTTTCTTGTGCATTTCTAACTCTTTCTTTGACATCCGTCTCATAGGTGCTCACTGCTGCTAGGTGAATTATTTTCATACTTCTGCTAAGGGCATCAACCACCCTATTTTCCTTTCCTTTAATGTGTTTGATCTTGAAATCAAACTTGCTAAGGAGGGCCATACACCTAGCTTGTCTAGCATTGAGCTTTGGTTGATCAAACAGATATCACAATCCATAGTGATCTATCATAGGTAAAAAATTTCTTCCCAGGAGGTAATGCCTCCACATTTTCAAGGCATGCACTATGGTAGCCAACTCTAGATCATGGGTTACATAGTTGACTTCGTGCTCATTCAATTTTTTGGATTCATAGTAGATCACACTTCCTCCCTGCATAAGGACTCCTTCGAGCCCTTCCTTACAGGCATCTGTGCACACAAGGAAGTTGGCTTCGGGATTGGCGATCTTCAACACGGGTGCATGGGTCAGTAGATGTTTTAGGTTTTGAAATCTTTCTTCACATTTCTGTGTCCACAGGAATTTTTTCCCCTTCTTCTGGAGGGTAGTGATTGGACAACCAATCTTGGAGAATCCTTTTATAAATCTCCTATAGTATCCTGCTAATCCCATAAAGGATCTAATATCCGAAACATCCTTTGGGGTAGGCCATTCCATGATAGATCTGATTTTGTCAGGGTCTACTACTACTCCTTCTTCGGATAGAACATGGCCTAAGTAATGTATTTGCTTCTGGAAGAATTCACATTTGATGAATTTGGCATAGAGTTGATGTTCTCTTAGCACTTGTAGCACAAGTCCAAGATGATCTTCATGCTCTTTTCTGTTCTTGGAGTAAATTAATATATCGTCAATAAAAAAAAGAACAAATTTGTCTAGGAATTTGCTAAGTACATTGTTCATCAAGAACATAAAAGTGGTAGGGGAATTGGTCAAACCAAATGGCACTACCACGAACTCATAGTGACCATACCTCATCTGGAAGGCAGTTTTATGGATGTCTTCACCCTTGATTCATACTTGATGGTATCCCAACCTCAAATCAATCTTTGAGAAAATAGACGCACCCCCCAATTGATCGAAAAAGTAATCGATCCTGGGCAAGGGATACTTGTTCTTTATAGTTACCTTATTGAGTTGCCTATAATCTATACACAGTCTAAGGGTACCGTCCTTCTTTTTCACGAATAGGACTGGTGCTCCCCATGGAGACATGTTGCGTCAAATATAGCCTTTATCCATCATTTATTTTAATTACAACGTGATTTCAACTAACTTGGGTGTGCTCATTCTGTAGGGTGTCCTAGACACCAACACCACTCTCGGTGCAAGTTCTATCGAGAAGTCTATGTCCCTTCTCGGAGGTAGACCTGGTACCTCTTCCAAAAATACATCTCCATATTCTTTGAGAATAGGATGATCGTTAGGGATTGGTTTGTCACCTTAGATTGTTCTCAACACCTATATTGCATACAGGGAACATCCCTTTCGGTAATACTTTCTCATTTGCAGAGCTGATATTTGTCTTACTGAGACCGGTTTTCGGATCCCTTGAAGGGTTATCTTTTTCCCTTTTTTAGTTACACATTCTAAGGTTTTATGGTAATAGTCCAATCTGGATTTATGGGTGGCTAGCCAGTCCATACCAATAAATAGATCATACGATCCTAGGGGTAATAAGTTAAGGGTTGCTTGGGTGGGGAATCTACCCAACATCAATTGGCAGGCTAGTATAACCTCTACTACACTTCTTTTGGTGCCAGTGGCTAACTGTACCAACCATGGCTTGGTATGTTTTTGTGGCTGTAGTTTACACCTATCAATATCTTTAGGGGCTATATAACTCAAATTTGAACCAGGGTCAATCAAAATAGACACTAGATGGTTGGAAATCATACCTTCTATTTCCACCACTGAAGCTTGGTGGTCAACTTGGTTATTATCCAAGGCTGCATAAATTTGTGGCACAATCCTGGCCACATCATTGATCGTAGTAGCTTCCTGGATGTTATAAATCCTCCGACTATTCTATTGTTTGTGTGGATAGTCTCTCAATAGATGTTCTTCCCTGCAACCTCGACATTTCAAAGGTTCTCTCTTTGGGTTATCAGTCTTCACTGATATGGGTCCAGAAGTTTTATTTCCGCTCAAGGAGGGAAAATTTTGCTGGTGCATACTCTGGGCTGGGAAGCTCATTCTTGGTTTCTTCTTACAGTTCTTAAATCCTGGAGATTTAATCCCCTTTTTCTGAAATCTTGAACTATTCTTTTGTTTCCATCCTTCGCGAGGTTCTGCTCAATGCCCAAACTGTTCATGACAATAGGTTGCCTTTTGAATACTTCCTTCTAGAGTTGTTGGCTCATCAAATTCATTCTATTCCGATAGTCCTTAGGTAGTCCACTGATGAAGCATTGCACCTTTCCCTTTTCCACCTTGATATAGGGTATATACCTTAACAAATTGAGGAATTTGTTGACATATTCTTTTATAGTGAGTTGTCTCAGTTTGAGTTCATAAAACTCTTTAGTCTTTTCGTCGAAATATTTTTCCGACAGATACTTCTACCAGAAGTATTTCTCAAACAGTTTCAAAGACAGGTCCTCTTCACGAACCCCTTTCACATTCTTAAGGTATTCCCACCAATTGGAAGCCTCTCCATTCAAGTTGAAGGTGGCCACTCTGGCCTTCATATTTTTTGAAAAGTCATGGACTTTGAAATACTTCTTTAGTCCAAGCAGCCAGGCCTCTGCTTCCTCTCCCTTCTTTATTTCACCATCAAAGGAGGGTGGTTTATCTTTTCTGAATTCTTTTAATTTTTGACCTTTGGAAGACTTTTTCTTCTTCTGTTTCCTTTGAGAATACGAATTGGTTCTGCTGGTAGAAGAGCCCTCCAAATCGCCAGCTTCCTTCTCAAAGGAATCATCCTCCGCTTGTCCTTTACCTCTGGGGTGGACCTTTTTTGAGGTGCTCCTTTCAGTGTGGCCATTGATATGACCCTGTTTCTGAGTTTCAGGTTCATGCTGCATTTGTCTTTGTAGATTGGATAAACTCTGCAGTAAAACTGCATTAATTTCTATTTTCTTTTTTTGTCCTTTCATTGTCAGCCTTGCAGCTTTGTAATTCTACCATGAGACTCCTCACAGTCTCAGCTAGATCTGGAGGGGTCCCTACTGCCCTCCTTTCATCAAAATCTTTGTCTCTATTGTGGGAACCCTCTCCCATTTCATGGTGAGTGACCATACTATGCGTTGATAATTTCCCGTGATTGATCTTCCGCTTGTGTGCAAAAGGAAAAACGCTGGTTGTTAGTCAATATTTATATTTATTTATAACCAGTACATGATTCATATTTTCACATGTACACACACACAATAGGGGTTTTTCATTCTTAACTTCATATTTTGATTAAGAAGTTAAGAAAGGGGGTCACTTCTTTTAGGAGTGTTTCAAACGGAACTTCCACGCAACTCGTTCATGAGCCCAAGTAGGCTAAGTGTTGTAACCATGCTCTCATACCAATTTGTAACACACCCACTATGGCATAGTAAATTTTCTTCCTTTTCTCGAGCGATAGAATCCCCAAATTTCTACGGGGGCTTAGCACAGGCTAGCTCTTCCCTTTTTCCACCTCCATGTGATCGTTGGTTATGACCACCAGCCAAACAACTAGGTTCCTTTTCGTATTTCATGACTCAGCGATATAAGTCAGTCAAGTCTTTCGACTCTGCAAACCCTGAAATGTCAAAATGTTGAACCATGAAAGGGTTGGTGAGTGACAAGCTTCCTACTTGGGTCTTGTCCACATGACCCTTCTCTATGACCACACGCTAAATCGACAAAGAACTTGCTGGCTTTTTCGTGATTCAGGGAATCACGATGCGATGTCTCTTCCTCTCCCTTTCGAATCCCTGAAACTCCATAATCTCCGAAGTTCCCCTCCAAAGGGAAATCAATGGCTATAATCTTCCCCTGATCCGATGGTCCTAGCCATATCGGGATTTTGGAAATCGAGAGTTTGAAATGCAAGAGATTCAAGTATTTCGACTCTTCAAACCTCGAAACCCGATACTCGAGTTCTTGTATGAGATCCAACGGCTCTCGATGTCTTAGATCCAATAGTTTGGATCTTTTCAAAGTTTTATGAACCGAGAGATCTCGATGCAATGACTCCAAAACACTTGTCACTCCAATCCCTGAATCTTGATATGGGGATTCATGTAGGAGATCAACGATCTTTGTGGATTTAGATCCAAGGGTCCACGGGATTTCGGAGCTTTCCCTGGACTCTGACCGCTCACCACGTGTCTCCTCTGATGGACGATCTAGATCCTTTCGAGACTCCCCCTTTCTACCATAGTGTAATGATCCCAAGCCAAATTATTTCTTAGAATCACTAACTACTACTAATTTATTGAGTTATTAAGTGCATACAAGATTCATCAACACATGGAGATCACAATATATTCAAGATGTAGAAGCACAAGCAAAGATCTAACCTTTTTATTATGAGCAATGTAAGATCAATACAATAGATGGCCGATCTGGCATAAACCTCAGATGGTCATACAAGCAATAGATATGAGCTGCTATAAAATTCTTCCGCTAATACAAAATAATGCATCCAAAGGCTGAATAAGAAATGAAGATCAATACAAGCAAATCTGAATGCCAAAATCTCTAGCTGAAGAATGTCACGCTCCAATAGAAGGATGAAACCCTCAATAACTCGGCTCTGCTACCAAAAGTGTCCAATCACCCTAAGAAATATGCCAATTGATAGATCGGGTGATGATAAGAATAACCCAGGTGCCTGAATCTCTAAGATCCCTCTCGATCTCTGTAGATCTGAATTTCCCACTGAATGAGGTGCCCCACTGGATGAATGAAACCCTAGCTAGTTTGGCCCTGATGAAGGTGGCCTCCAAATGCTCTGAAACTCTCCAAGAATATAGATCAGGTGATGGTAAGAATAACCCAGGTGCATGAATATCCAATCTCCCTCTCAATCTCCGTAGATCTTAATTTCCCACTGAATGGGGTGCCCCACTAGATGACTGAAATCCTAGCTGGTTCGGCCCTAATGAAGGAGGCCTCCAAATTCTCTGAAACTCTCTAAGAATATAGATCGTGTTATGAGAATCCTATGGGAGAAGTTTCGGACTCAGATCTCAAGCAGATCTCCCTAGATATGAGTTTTACTGAATTACAGGACGTCCCCTATGTCTCCAAGACGTCCCAATCTGCAGACAAATGTAGAATGATGATAACCCTCCAAAAAATCCCTCAAACTACTGGTCCTGTCTCTTCTGAAGCACTAGATGGAGATGGGCTGAGACTAGAATGGTGTGGAGGAGTCTTTTATCCCTGAGACCAAGATGCAGAACAAGGTGAGTGGATATTTCACCACTGAGTTACTCACAAGGGTTTGTATAGCAAACCCCCAAACTGAATGCTCAAGAGCAATAGCAAATGCTAATCCAAAACCAGAATGAATAATAGGTGAACACCAACCTCTTACTTATACTTTTCCTTCTAATTCTCTGTTGAGTTAGGTTAACTCCCAGGGTTAATCTTCTATTCTTCTATTGAGTTATCTTTTACTCCTTTCCTTTTCCTTTCTTAAGTCAACTTAAAAATATAGCTTTTAACTTCTTGACTTTTTCCCCCCTTCAGTGTGAGACTATGACCTAGTGGGGGTGCCCAGGCCACTGAGTCTCCTCATTACCTCTCTAAGAGGTGGGGGACATTACAGTCTCCCCTACTTGAAATTGCTTGTCCTCAAGCAATTCCAAACCTGCTTCTCTAACCACGTGCTCCTGCTCCCAAGTGGCATCCTCGATGGGTAAATCCTTCCACCTGATCAGATACTCCTTGATGCTTCGATTTCAGAGCCTCTTCTCTCAGACTTCTAACACCTCCTCTGGAATCAAAACAAGTTGTCCCTCTTCATCCACGGGAGGTAATGCCTCAATAGGCCTGACATGTTGACCGAGGGCTTTCTTAAGGCACGAGACATGGAAGACGTTGTGAATTTTGCTACCCTGTGGAAGTTCTAGCTCATAAGCTACTGCCCATATCCTCCTGTTGACTTTGTAAGGTCCAAAGAAACGTGGCTGCAGTTTCTCTGCTCCGCTTCTTTTAATGGAGGCCTGCCTTTATGGTTGCAACCTCAAAGGTACGATCAACTCTGTGCTTGTCTGCTTGGACCTTTTGCTGGTTTTGCACCCTTTGTAAATGATCCTTCAATTCCCTCAGAATGTCTTGGCTCTGCTGTATCCAATCCTGTACCATCGGAGCCCTGCTGTCACCAAATGCAATCTCCATAAATGATAAAGGATCATAGCTATATAAAGCTCTGAAGGGTGACATGCCAATGGACATATGTTGGGTGGTGTTGTAGCAATATTCTCCCAAATGTAACCATCTGACCTATGCTTTCTGTTGTCCTGCTACGTAGTTTCTGAGGTAACCTTCCACCCATTTGTTGACTATCTCAGTCTGACCATCCGTCTGAGGGTGATAGCTAGTACTAGGAGTCAATGTTGTACCCACTAATCTGAACAAATCCTGCCAAAACGTACTCATGAATCTATTGTCCCTGTCACTGATGATGGTTTTGGGTAGGCCGTGTAGTCTGAACACCTCTCTGAAAAATAATTCGGCCACCTATGCTGCACTGAAGTCTATGGCTATGGGAAAAAAATGTGCAAACTTTGTCAACCTGTCTACCACCATGAAAATGAATCTTTCCCCTGTGCTCTGGGCAACCCGGTGATTAAATCCATGGATATACTTTCCCACTTGTGCTCTGGAATAGGTAAGGGCTGCAATAGTCCTGCAGGGTGCGTGTGCTCATCCTTGTTTTCTTGGCATGTAGTGCATTCTTTGACATGCTTCATCACATCTTCCTTGAGGCCTTTCCATGCAAACCTTTCTCTCACCTTCCTGTATGTCTTACTGATGCCCTGATGCCCTGCTACTGGTGAGTTATGACATGCATGCAGGATCTTAGCTTTGAGAGCTGATCCAGGAACTAAAAAGATCCGGCCTTTGTAATAAATGAGATCATTTATGACCCTAAAGTTTTCATCCTTTATTTTCCCATCCAACAATTGACAAGTGAACTGATCCTTTGCATATTCCACTATCAAGTGTTCCTTCCAGTCGACTGACATACCGGACATGGCAAAAATGGATGGCCTTCTGGATAATGCATCGGCCACTGCGTTGTTCTTTCCTTTGACGAATTCAATGTCAAAGTCGTAGGCT
>JASDQU010244244.1:90697-109231 GCA_032191745.1 Picea mariana
TAATGTAACTGTAGTAGTTGTATTTAAGCAGAAGATATACAAGTCTCATTTATTTACATGATTTACAAGCTACAAGTTTTAATCGAAACTTACAAAAATCGATGTGAAAAATGATTGCTTCTAGGAAGCAGATAAAGAAAGCAAATAAAAATATTTATTATTTTTCTTTTATAAATTTAAAGAATCTTGCAAAAAAAGTTAATGAAACATGAGCATGTGGATAGTCAAAGCTGAACCATAAATTCTAGTTTCAATGATATGTAAATGACAAAAAAATACAAAGAAGCTATCCTGTCAGTGAATTAGTGAGGTGTATCCAAACATCTGCATGAGCAGTGAACATCCAACTACCATGTCCAAGAGAGCAATATTCAATCAACCTTATGACTATTCTAAATAAATTCAGAACATGTATTGGCATCTTAGGTTTTAATGACAGAAAAGGAAACAAAAACATAAACCTATGATCTCATAATTATACATGATTACAGCAAGATAAATCTGGAAACAATCTATTCATTTTATCATTCAATTTAAAACTCAAAGATAAATCCCATTATTTAAATTGAAGATATAATCACAACATTTGTATTTTGATGAATCAAATGATAGATGGTATTTATAATATAAACCTCCTACACATCACAGATCATTTAATCTAAAGATATCAGACCTGCACATATAACAGGATTAAAAAAACATAAATAACAACATTATAAACAAAAGTCTAAAGACAAAATGCATATATGTTGTTCTATTAAGGTTTTGGAATCACTTGTCCATTCTGTAGTCTTGGAAGATTTTTTTTGGATAATAGACTTTAAAGATTAGAAAAATTAATACATAAATGATAATAATTAACCATCTATTGATAAAAAAGACTAAAGCTATTTAAATTAATGCATAATCAAGTATTCAAAGAATATGAATATATTATAATGATAATAAAACCATTTTACTCACAGGAAAAAATTCATTAAGAAACCTGGAATTCCATATTTTTCTTTGAAAATATTTGTCCATTCTCCCAAATATTCCAGCCATCTATTACTCCATTTGAAAAGAAATAAAAAGTTTACAAAATATATAATACACAAAAGAGAAAGGATAAAAATCCTCCTCTCCAATTTTTGGATCTCCATGGCTCTGAACTTTCTCATATATTTATACAATGAATGAACAGTCTGGGCATCACTATTAATTTTCGTCACCTGAAATTTTCCTCGTAAAAAGACATCAATATCTCTCGAATCATGCATGCTTTTGGGAAAATCTCTACGAGGAAGGTAAATTGGTCCATTTTGGTTTCGGTTTTTCAACCGTGTCTTTAAATTTTTCATGGTTTGGCTACAATCAGTTCTGCAAAATCGTCTGTCTGACCTTGATGCCTTTCCAAATTTTATCTGTTGTTGCTCATAACATTATTTGTAGTAATCCAATATTATTTTTGGATCAATCATATTGAACGTATTTGGATAATAAAATCAATTCATAATCATATCCGTATCAAATATTTGATAATAGAAACCTGTGAAACAAAAGGAAACCTAAATTAATAACCTAAAAATTGTGAATAAAACAAAATATAGAAAAATAAAAAATGAATTTAAGCTAACTATAAATTACAAACAAACATTGTTTATAACTTGCTTTCAAATATGATCTTAAAATTCTAGAAGCTTCAAGTTAATGGAGAAGAGAAAAATATTAATTTTGATATTTTACAAAATCAAACAAATGATAGAAAATTCTTTTATTTATTTATTATTATTATTATTATTTTGAAATGAGATGCAAAATGAAAAAATAATTTAATTAATTAATATCACCAAATGATTTTATGAAAATGAGAAATCAACCAAGATATTATTTGATGAAGTATTGAACACATTATTCAAAATAGTCAAGCTTGCTAATGAGCAAAAGAAAAAAGACATAATCATAATTTAAACGAAAGTACACAGTTGATAAAAATTAACGTTTTTGTTTAAAATGAGATTTTTATGCTTGTTTTTAAATTTTGACATATACTCTTGTAATGAATGTCTCATACTATAGTGAATTTCTTAATTTTGTCTCAAAGCAAGCCAATATATGGAACTATTTGAAAATGTTCATTTTGTAGCTCATTATAATTATCAAGATTCTAACAAGGGGGCCTTTAAATTTTGTAAAACATTTAGTGGGAGTTGTTGGGGCCCAATAAATGGTGACTTACTGGGTGAAGCAGTTATCTCTGATCTGGTAACATTTCATCTTAGAAAGGAAATGATAAGACTTGAAAAAGGATTTAAGCTCCCTGAAATAAATTCACTCTAAGACCATATAGTATTAGGATAAGCTCAATGTTATAGCCAGAAAATAAAATTTTCTTTGCAGAGGATTATAACCTGAAATAATGTCTTAATCAAAGAGTCATGACATTTATAAAAGAACTTCAATACCATTGACAGAGCCACTGCTGCCAACAAATGTCCATAGCCTCGACAGGGATGTCATTTAACCCACTCAAGTGCTTTAATCCCATCCAATAGTTGTATCCGCATGATGTATACTTCCATAAAAGTTAATTTAAAAACATATACCTGCTACCTCTCGACCTGAGATTGCTTCGTTGCCAGCAGGCCTATTCATTACCCCAACGAAGTTTTCTTGGTATCATGTGTGCATTTACTCGCTTCCAGCGAGCCTGTTCTGTACCTCGACGGGTTTACACACACTTCCCACACTTAAGTGATTCCAACCCTTTTATGCCACTTTTAAATAATAATACAATTATATATTTCTTGATGACAAAGAGAGTGAGGTGATACTGGAGGTTAATTGCAATACAAGTAAATAGTTGACCATGCTATTTATTTTCTTTCAAAAATGGAATTTTTATCATGGTTTAGAGATTTTAGATTTCCTTTAAGAAATCATCTAGAGAATGGGGAAGGACTTAAAAATAATTCCTTAAGAATATGGATGGCATTAAAAGTTTAAAGATCATCATAATTCTCAAAGATTTAAACCGTATCTCTGGTGTAATACTCTAGCAAAGATAATTTGAGGACAAAATGAGAGTGACAATTGACTTAAAAATCAATTGTTTGAGCTATATCTTAATATCATGACCTCTTTGAACTATTTCAATTTTCTTGAAAAACACAAGTCTTAAAATAAATGCTTCCTTTGACAATAGTTCTTTGATCATAAATATATTGATTCAAAAAGAAAGATAAGAAGAAAACTCATTTAAAATAATCAAAGAAAACAAAAACACACAACAAACCAAATCAAATTTTATTAATGGGATTCAAAATCAAAAGTACACAAAATCAAAAAAGAAAAAGAAAACTTTTCAGGAAATGATTTTGGCCAGAGATAAACTTGATTGTTTGTATCCACTATCATCTCACTGTAAAATAAAGGAAGAACTAAATCATATAAAATATCATGTGCGAGCAAGTTCTTTTCTTAAGATAGTGATGCATAAGATGTTACTTTGACCAAGCATTATTATTAAAAATAAAAGAGACTAAAAATAGAAAAATCCTTATTAAGATGAGTGCAGCCCTACTCATGACACCTTGGGTCAAGGTTGAATTGATAGTTCAAATTTACTTATCTCTTTACTTTCCATTTAAAATTTTCATGATGATACTACGCTTTTGAAAAAAAATATTCAATGAAAAGCAGAGAGAAAAAGATTTAAAGTGGGCTTCTCTAACAACATTTATATTATGGTTCTCTTGGTGTGCCCACTTGTGTTCATAACTGCATTATTACACAAAGAAATATTGATAAATAAAACTAAATGAAAACCTACTCCTAAACCTACTCTAACTACTAAATAGATCAAAACGCTAAGTAAAATCGTATCTCCAATGCAACAGCAAGAGCATTTTCAATCCTGCACGACATAGAAAATTGAAAATCAGAATAAAAGATTGTAGTATTTGTAGATGAAAAAGAAATATGTCATGCTTACCTCCTATATATTCTTTTAAAAACAAAACAAACATGACTTTGCCATTCTTTTAAAACTTCTTGATGTATGAATCCTCCAACCATTCTGTAATCTGGTCCTGATATGGGTCATAATGGCATGGAAGAACATAATTAAGTTTGAAAAACTTGTCAATATTATGGGGACCTGACATAACTATATGCCAAAGCCGAAATTCCCCATCATCCTGACAATTCTCCAAGTGTTCATCAATTTCTTCATACAGAGGATCTAAAAAGTTCATGTGATGCTTACTTCCTAAATATTTAGGTAGAAACAAAGAAAGAACAACTTTATCTTTATTATGAATATTTTTTAGATACGAATCTTCAAGACATTCTAAGATAATTTCATAAAAATTAGGATGCAAACTATGACTTTGATGAAATGGATATATCAATGGGGAACACATCATAAGAGGATTCATGACATCAGTTAGATTATTGGTTTGAATGCTTCCTTTGATGAGATTGATCATTTCAAAATGTGAAGCATAAACATTAAAATTCGAACTAATCAATGAACGAATATGAAATGGTTGTCTTCCTTCTATTTGCGCTTGTTGTTGTTGGGATGAGAAGCTGCGGACCTCGTTCTAGTTGCTGGGCTGGATCCCCTCACTAGATGGTCATCGAGCTGATAAGCCCTACATTATTAAGTGGTTTGGTGTAGAATATTCGATCTCCATAAGGATGAGTGCATTGTATTTTTCAAAAATAAATCGTGTAAAATCACCTTGCAACATGTCATTTTTCCATTCGAGTGATGAAAGTGAAAGAGCATCAAATCCAACTTGATAAGTGTTATGTTTGGAATTAGTTTCACCAAATTTTGGCATATCGAAAAGGTTAGATTGTGGTGGAAAAGAGTAAGATATCGTGGGTTAAGTATCAATTCCACCAGAATCTAAGAAGAGATCGGGATACAAAGAGTAAAAGGAATCAGAAATAAGCACATGAAAATAATATCTTGTGCTATGATATTTAACAATGGTATTCTCAAGACATTCCTCTTTATTTTCCTAAAAACTTTCACTCTGTTTTGGTGATAAATTCTTCAACATAATATGATCTTTCATGTTGATAAGGTACGATTTGTAGATGAGGGTTTAAGGTTTCTTCTTCCGATTGGAGATCTACATCTCTAATCAGTTTCATTGGAATGTTAGAATGTTTAAGATCATTTTCATCACCTAAGTCTTCTTCAATAACCGAATTTAAATATTGATTCGAGAAAGAGTTAGGAGAATGATGGCATTCAGCTTGACCCAACATTGAATCTTCTTCCACGATAGTCGAGGACTGAAAATACAATGATTTAGAGGAAAAACCAATTTCAGTAAGAACATTTTCAATAGATTTTACCTCCCTTTCTTGTTCAACATTTTCGAATGGATCCCTCTCATCCTATGAACACAATTCTTCTTGTAATTGAGTGATAGTATTTGTAATTGCTTCATCATTTGATACCGAATATGATTGGATGCAAGCATCATAGAGGAGATTTAATACAAATGACATGTCATCAAGATTAAATTTACAAAGAACATGATGGATTCTTGTCGAAAATTCTTTTGAAGATGAATTGCCATTGATTAGCAAAGTCTGAAATTCTTCACATAATTGATTGTAATCAAAGATTTCAAAAGCATCTAAAACTTCATCTACAAATTGAAACCAATAAAAAATGTGATATGCTGGAAAAGACTCAAACCAATGTTTAATCCAACCCCTGAAAGTAAAAGCAAACAATCTGCACAAAACCTTTAAATCATAAATATCATGCTTGATGTATTCATACCAAAATTTGTTAATATGGTCTTTTGCAGAAACATTCCCTCCACCATCAAATGTGAGTTTGGACAAGAGAGAGACTGTCTTATTGGGAATATCAGGTAATGAGAAGTGGAAATCATGTTCCAACATAGTGATTTGGGGAGCCATGGGAAATTAATTAAATTTGAAACAAGGACTCCTATAAGTCCATCTTGTCAATCTGGCCCTCCTTCTAGCTCCATTTGTTGACGAGCGAAAATGACCGTCCGTCAATTGGAAGAACAAGTCCAGTCCGGGGTTGTCTAAATAACCCAAGCCATTTGGTATAACTCGTTTTGACAGGTTTAATGTCTCCATTGGCCAATCTAAAAGTCCTAGAAGAAACAAATAAAATAAATAAAAGAGTTGAAATAACTAACTAATTACTAATCTCTCTCTCTCTCTCTCTCTCTCTCTCTCTCTCTCTCTCTCTATATATATATATATATATATATATATATATATATATATATACATATGTTCTAATGTAACTGTAGTAGTTGTATTTAAGCATAATATATACAAGTCTCATTTAATTACATGATTCACAAGCTGTAAGTTTTAATCGAAACTTACGAAAATCGATGTGAAAAATGATTGCTTCTAGGAAACAGATAAAGAAAGCACATAAAAATATTTATTGTTTTCTTTTATAAATTTAAAGAATCTTGCAAAAAAAGTTAATGAAACATGAACATGTGGATAGTTAAATTTGAATCATACATTCTAGTTTCAATGATATGTAAATGACAGAAAAATACAAAGAAGTTATCCTGTCAGTGAATTAGTGAGGTGTATCCAAGCATCTGCATGAGTGGTGAACATCCAACTGCCATGTCCAAGAGAGAAATCTGCAATGAACCTTATGACTATTCTAAATAAATTCAGAACATGTATTCACAACTTAAGTTTTAATGACAGAAAAGAAAACAAAAACATAAACCTGTGATCTCATAATTATACATGATTACAACAAGATAAATCTAGAAGCAATCTATTCATTTTATCATTCAATTTAAAACTCAAAGATAAATCCCATTATTTAAATCGAAGATATAATCACAACATTTGTATTTTGATGAAGCAAATGATAGATGGTATTTATAATATAAACCTGCTACACATCACAGATCATTTAATCTAAAGATATCAGACCTGCACATATAACATGATTAAAAAAACATAAATAACAACATTATAAACAAAAGGCTAAAGACAAAATGCATATATGTTGTTCTATTAAGTTTTTGGAATCACTTGTCCATTCTGTAGTTCTGGAAGAATTTTTTTGGATAATAGACTTTAAAGATTAGAAAAATTAATACATAAATGATAATAATTAACTATGTATTGATAAAAAAGACTAAATCTATTTAAATCAATGCATAATCAATTATTCAAATAATATGAATATATTATAATGAAAATAAAACCATTTTACTCACGGCACAAAAGCCATTAAGAAACCTGGAATTCCATATTCTTCTTTGAAAATATTCGCCCATTCTCCCAAAGAATCCAACCATCCATTACTCCATTTGAAAAGAAATAAAAATTTTAAAAATATATATAATATACAAAAGAGAAAGGATAAAAATCCTCCTCTCAAATTCTTGGATCTCCATGGCTCTGAACTTTCTCATATATTTATACAATGAATGAACAGTCTGGGCGTCACTATTAATTTCCGCCACCTAAAATTTGTCTCGTAAAAAGACATCAATATCTCTCAAATCATGAATGTTTTTGGGAAAATATTTACACAGAAGGTAAATGGGTCCATTTGGGTTCTGGGTTTTCAACCGTGTCTTCAAATTCCTCATGGTTTGGCTACAATCAATTCTGAAAAATCACCTGTCTGATCTTGACGCCTTTCCAAATTTTATCTGTTGTTGCTCATAAAATTATTTGTAGCAATCCAATATTATTTTTGGATCAATCATCTTGAACGTATTTGGATAATAAAATCAAGCCATGATCATATCCATATCAAATATTTGATTATAGAAACCCGTGAAACAAAAAGAAACCTAAACTAATAACCTAAAAATTGTGAATAAAACAAAATCTAGAAAAATAAAAAATGAATTTAAACTAACTATAACTTATAAACAAACATTGTTTATAATTTGCTTTCAAATATGATCTTAAAATTCTAGAACCTTCAAGTTAATGGAGAAGAGAAAAATATTAATTTTTGTATTTTACAAAATCAAACAAATGATAGAAAATTATTTTATTTATTTATTATTATTATTATTATTATTATTATTATTATTTTGAAATGAGATGCAAAATGAAAAAATAATTTAATTAATTAATATCACCAAATGATTTTATGAAAATGAGAAATCAACCAAGATATTATTTGATGGAGTATTGAACACATTATTCAAAATATTCAAACTTTCTAATGAGCAAAAGAAAGAACACATAATCATAATTTAAACGAAAGTAAACAGTTTATAGAAATTAACGTTTTTGTTTAAATTGACAGTTTTATGCTCATTTCTAAATTTTGACATATACTCTTGTAATGAATGTCTCATACTATAGTGAATGTCTTAAGTTTGTCTCAAAGCAAGCCAGTGTATTGAACTATTTAAAAATGTTGATTCTGTAGCTCATCATAATTATCAAGATTCTAATGGGGAGCCCTTTAAATTTTGTAAAAACTTTAGGGGGGTTTGTTGGGGCCCAACACATCCCTGAAATACATTTCAAAGGAAAAAACTATACAATTGGGTAAAAAATTAACTTGCGCAAATTCACCAAAAGAAGCACAGGCATAATGCAAAGTGTGTGTGGTCCAACAAATCCCTCAGGGTGCACAATGTGCCAAGTACACCACTGTGTATGAGAAAATCCATGCACTTCTATGAATGATGCATTTATGGATCTTGTCGGCCTCCAAACTACTTATGGACCAACTCCCAACCTGATTTGACCTTCATATCTGAGCAAAATCTGAATGGGGGGCTAGTCAAGGACTAGAGGGTACCCTAAAAGGCCCCTTGTTCACAACAAGAATCAATTACATTTTTCCTTGAAGAATTGATATAAATAAGATCCATGGGTGCACTAAGAAACCAAGACCTTAATAGTATTGTTATGTTTCCTCAATTCTCCCTTCAGAATCCTCTTTTCTCTTGGGAGCCTTCAAGCATCATTGCAATAGGCCATTCCACTCACCTCTTGAGAGAATAGGAATTTATTTTCTTCACCATTTTCCATTTTTATCCCATTGTGAGAAGAGCTCTCCATCAAGGAACACAAGAGCCCTACCAAGGAGGAAGAGGGGACACATAAGTCCTCATTTTTCTCTACAATGTTTTTCCTACTAATCTATTGATCTATTGGTAGTATCATCTTGGTCCTTGGTTAATTGTTTATGGTTCTAAGTCTCTTATGCTTTCTAACTTTTATTTCTTAGTTGTTTTAGTTTTTTTCTTTGTTTAATCCATGTGTTTGGCTTGTTTAACCCACTCACAAACTTTTGTATTGTCTAGAAGGCTCATCTAGACATGCAAGTGTTGTTATTTTTCTCACCCAAGTGACAAAACCAACACAACAAAGGTAATATCTCATACTGCAAATTCATCATCTTCACAGTATGTTCAAAGGATGCACATAAGGCCACTATAACCACTACATCCTCAACGCCTTCTATCCAACAAAAGAAGAGTTCAAAAGAGAAATAATATATTGTTTCTTCACCTACAATGGTGCCTACACAATGCACCATCAATCCCAGAGACAATAGGTTGGTGGAATAGATTCAACCCTGCCAACAACAGGTTCATGAAAGCCTTCCACATACCAAGAAACAAAAATTCTCCAACATGGAGCACAACTCACCAAGATTCAGATTCAAAAATTTATTTCCCCTCTTCCTCGATAATTCAATGCAATGGATACCATTGGTTCCTAAGGGGAGAGGATTAATGGAGGTTGATATTGGTGGCCACCCACCTGTTCCAAATTCCAACTGGCTCATCTTGACAATTTTTAGTTCAACATGTTTCTTTGTAATGGGAAAATTTATTTGTAATTGTGGGTTCTTCACTTCTGAGGTTGTCCCAAATTCCTAGACAACATCCAGCTGAATATTTTTGGCCACCCACCTATTCCAATTGTCTTATTTTGGAAATTTTCATGTCATTACATCTTTTTGTACTTCTAGGGCCGTTTTGGGTCCCTAAAAAGTGTTTGTTTGGCTTGCCGCAGTCAAACTATAGAAGGAGTCAAATTTTGATGTCATAATGTGTAGTTGTCAAAAATACCTTTCGAATGTGCTATCACACACCTAAAATGGATATTCTATGTAAACATTACGACCCTGGGAAGTTGATGTACTAACTTATGTCAATGGGGCCCACATGACTTTTGGTGCTTCATCTCCCAGGGTTAGGTTTTTGTATGTGTAGGGTTTTGGAATTCATGTTTATCATAAAAAGGCCTTCAGATCCTCATTGTAATCATGTTCTTGCAAATGAGCATATCCGTCACATCTCTTCTCAGAGATAAAGCTGCCAATATTATAGGGAGTCTTGCATTTTGTATTTTTACAGTCTCTATACATTTATTTCATTAATAGAAATCATGTATTGATGTATTTATTTGTTTCTATAATTTTTTATGTGTATTTCATTGTAATATCTCTACCTTTATTTCGTTCTAAAAATAATCTAGATCACACCATTACTTCCTACCTTAGTAGAATCACCTGCAACAACGAAAACTTCTTCATCCAAACAGAAAGGTCTCCACACCAAACACACATGTTCCATTTGAATGGATTATGTTCATTACACCCATCAATTCCCAAATCTCCCTCAATTTCGAGAAACTTTAACAGTAGTACACCAAACCAAATTGCATGCATTCTCACAAGAACCACCTACCACCACTAATTTTACTGACAATTATTATGTTTCCATGTCAGTAAGTGAGTGGATGAGATTCCCTTGTGCATTGTGTGATTAGCTAGACCATTTCACATATAGGTTCTCTCTCATTATCTCTTCCAAGCTTGGAATATGGATTCCTTACCATATGTTCCCACCCCAATTCAAATACCTAGTGATCGAACATTAACAATACCTCCACAGGAGGGCCATAACATACCAATATCAAGGCCAAACCTTTTAGCCTTGACCCCACTGGTCATTCCCATAACCCAACCATTAGAAGACTCCTCATTGAATCCATCGAATTCACCAACAAGTCCCATTAATGAGATTATCCCTTCCCCCATCCACCATACCCCACAAATGTGTATGGATATATGGTTCATGTCATCTAGTGAAACCCCTCAACCTTATCCCGTAGGTCTGCTTACCTCGAACGAAATTAATGATCACCCATCCTCATCTCGTACGCCTTCCATAGATGCCAACTTCATCCCTGGTCTTAATCAAACCTCAGATACTAAAAAATCCCATATGTCGAATCAGACCTCTGAGGACCCATTGTTCTCTGACATCTTCCAATCTGATGAATATATCTTATAGTCATGACAACACTTGATTACCCATGGGATTCCATGCATCACATATATTTATTCTTATTGCAAGAAAAATTTCAACCATGCTTATACAATTAGGTATATGTGTTGGGCTCTGGATTTATAACATTTTCTTGCTGGTTCTTGAAGATATTGTTTACTCTCCTGAAGTCTTTTGTTAAGCAAATGGCATTCTTTCTGTGCTATTCATATTCTATTATACATATATGTTCCGTTGTATACAGAAATCATGAAGTGCTTCCAAATCCACAAATGAGTGAATAATTCAACTATAAAAAGCTAAACAAAGTCAGAAGTGGAATCATTGATATAGCCAGGTCCACGAAGAACGATTTGAAGCACTTCAACTTAATTTCTGTTGGTTGCTAACTTCTGTCACAATGGCTCTTCAAAGGCTTCAACACATAAGTCTTGTCAATTGCCACAAGATTGTTGAATTGAACTTATCTAGTCCAGCTCTGGTATCTATAAATGTCACAAGTTGTCCAATTCTTAATCAAGTTGATTGGTTCTCTAGAAGCAGAAGAGTTTGAAAACTATAATGCTACAATGCCTTTGTTTGTCTAAAGTTGAATCATTTACTGATTCAAGTTGTAATGTTTTTAGGATAGGTGGAGGTTGCCCGATGCTCAATACCCTTATTCTTGATAGTTGTGAGAGCCTCATTTTCCCCTATTGGACTTTGCTCACTTAACTTAGGAATATGTGCCCATCTGACTGAACTCGAGATTATAGTTCCTCAAATGACAACATTGGAGCTAAAAGGATGTGATATTCTGTCTCAAGTAGATATTGATTGTCTAAAGTTGCACTCACTTGATGCCTCCTTCTGCAGCTTACTTAACGATGATTGCTTGGCTGCTGCAACTGCTACATGCCCTTCCATCAAGTTATTGGTTTTGATGTCGTGCACTTCAATTGGGCTAGAGGGGCTGTTGGCCCTACAGAGACTCTCCAACTTGACACTTTTAGATATGTCTTATTTGCATCCTATCATTGATTCTTGTCCCCAATTAAAGGTTTTTAAGGCTTCAGGTTTTCAAGTATCTTGAGAATACAACATTGATTCCACTCCATAAAGGAAGAGCACTTCCAAACCTCTGCGATTTGAAGCTGGACCTTTCCTTGACATATCGATTCTCTTTTGGCACCATGTGTTCTTATGCCACTTCACAAATTCGTGCATGAATAACGCAAGGGGAAAAATTGTTTGAAACATGTGTGCTAGACTATCATTGGTTCTCAACGAACACTCAACAGCTGGCATCAAGCATTTCACATATATAGATTCATGCATAATGCAGGGAAGAAAATCGTGACTGTGTAAACGTGTCTCAAAACGTGTCTAGATGGCATCAAGAATTTAAATTCGTTTTGTAATCTCATGACACAGGTAAAGGCAATCTTAGACGGATTGATTATGTAAAACATGTCTCATTCTCCAGTGATACTCTTAAAACCATTTTGTAACTCCTTGTTCATCCAGGGCGCAAAGCCATGCATTGCCAGAGATCTGAAACGTTATATAAAGAGCTTCTATGCTGGAGAAATGGAGGAGGGAGACGGAGCATAGAGTAGATAGAAGAATGGAAATCTCCAAGCCTTGTATTGTTCTTATTTTTCAATAAAATAGTGAGAGTTTCATCAACACGATTTCTGTTATTGCCATTTTGCTGTAGGGTTTTCATTAACACGATTTCCATTATTGCCATTTTGCTGTGAGTTATTTATTTCTAGTATGCGTTGATTTAAAGAGCGGCCTGTTGACAGAGAAGGCAGGGCCCCCTTCGATGGAAATAGAGCTGCGTATATCACATTTACACTAGACTCCATCTCCAGATTTGAACATCATCTTTCAGCCGTTTTCTCATTGGTTTAATAGAACAGAAGTAGCATTTCATTTAATTGCAATGGAGGGTTTAGCATTCCAAGATTCAAGTTTAAATGTTATCTTTTCAGCCATTGATTTCATTTTCAGTTTTCATGTTTAGACTGCTTAACATTCAGGAGGTTGTTGAGTTGTGTGGAGTAATACGTAGAAGAAACTTAATTGTCTTCAGTCATTAGTGTGCAGTAGACCTTTTTCATGCATATGATCACTTTTAATTAATACAGAACAGTATTGGTTAGTACAGAGTAGTACAGAGTAGTGCAGAGCAGAGTAGAGTACAGTAGCTTCTTCCAGCGAGTTTCTTTTAGCAGTTCAGAGATTAGTTTGGCATTCTTTAAACCCCCTCTTCAGCCCTGCATTTCCTGTGCTGGTTCCTCTAAGTCTACCTTCCCGTGTTGACAATTAAATGTTGATTTACATGGTATATCTGCAGCTCGACATTTTGGCGCCGTTGCCGGGGAGGTACTAAAAAGGATTGGAGAGTGGGCTCCGAAGTTTTGCCAAGTAGATTTGATTTCTGCAAGTATTTCTTTAGAAGTAAAGAGTGATTTCAAATTCATTAGTGTGCAAGTGGTTCATTTCAGCAGTTTCAGATTACATTCAGCAACAAAGAGGTTTTCATTTTAGTAGATTTTATTTAGCAGCAGCAGAGTCTTGATTTCAGCAGTATTAGATTTGATTCAGCAGTTGAGTTCATCAGTATAAGAGGGTGTTCATTTGATTCAGTAGAAGCAAATTTCCATTCAACAAGAGTGCATTTCATTTTATTTCAAGATAGTGTGGGTTTCAAAATTATTATCAGTTGATGTGACTTTCAAACTTTTTAGAAAAACCACCTACAACAAAAGAAAAAAATCACAAAAAATTGACTAATGGATTCAAGATTGAATGAACGGAAGAAGAGATTGTTGCAGGAACTTTCATGCATCTTGCAGGAACTTGAAGAGATCTCTACAGCTCAAGAGATGGAGGAGGAAATAGTTGATTCAGTGGTTCTGTGTGAACACCTTTGCCAACCTACAGAGAACAATGAGTAGTTAGAAACTCCAGCAACAACAGAACATGGTATGCATAATCATATTGAACATTAGTTTCAATCTGTTCTACAACCTTCGGATGCTCTTCTTCTTCAGCAAATCTTGGAAATCAAGCAACCGGTGTTGCTTGCTCAACATGCCTTGGTAATTATACATCTATATCTTCTATCAAAGGGCATGGATTCATTATTGATCCTGCTAAGACAGTGGCTACATTGGTTATTTGCCTATACTTAAAGAAATGTCTCTTTTTCTTTAGGTAGGTAGTTAGGATAGTGAATAAAAGATAACATCTTTGAATAGTTTATGTTTTCTGCAAACAAAAAGGGAAGCAGCTGAAATAAAAAGTGATTGAAGATTTTCCATCTAAATGATGAATGAATGAGTTGACAGCATATGCTCAGAGTGCAGGGGTTCTTCTCAGCAGTCCCGATTAATCAAGATGGACAGTTCTTGGGACTGTTAACATTCTATTACCATGCCAGTGTTAAAGAGGTGAATTTGTTTGCATGAGGACATGCAAAAAGATAGGCATGGGGGGATGTTGGGCTCCGAATTTATAACATTTTCTTGCTGGTTCTTGAAGATATTGTTTACTCTCCTGAAGTCTTTTGTTAAGCAAATGGAATTCTTTCTGTGCTATTCATATTCTATTATACATATATGTTTCGTTGTATACAAAAATCATGAAGTTCTTCCAAAGCCACAAATGAGCAAATAATTCAACTATAAACAGCTAAACAAAGTCAGAAGTGGAATCATTGATATAGCTAGGTCCACGAAGAATGATTTGAAGCACTTCAACTTAATTTCTGTTGGTTGCTAACTTCTGTCACACTGGCTCTTCCAAGGCTTCATCACATAAGTCTTGTCAATTGCCACAAGATTGTTGAATTGAACTTATCTAGTCTAGCTCTGGTATCTATAAATGTCACAAGTTGTCCAATTCTTAATCAAGTTGATTGGTTCTCCAGAAGCAGAAGAGTTTGACAACTATAATGATACAATGCCTTTGTTTGTCTAAAGTTGAATCATTGACTGATTCAAGTTGTAAGGTTTTTAGGATAGGTGGAGGTTGCCCGATGCTCAATACCCTTATTCTTGATAGTTGTGAGAGCCTCATTTTCCCCTGTTGGACTTTTCTCACTTAACTTAGGAATATGTGCCCATCTGAATGAACTCGAGATTATATCTCCTCAAATGACAACATTGGAGCTGAAAGGATGTGGTATATTGTCTCAAGTAGATATTGATTGTCCAAAGTTGCACTCACTTTATGCCTCTTTCTGCAGCTTACTTAACGATGATTGCTTGGTTGTTGCAACTGCTGCATGCCCTTCCATGAAGTTATTGGTTTTGATGTCGTGCACTTCAATTGGGATAGAGGGGTTGTTGGCCCTACGGAGACTCTCCAACTTGACACTTTTAGATATGTCTTATTTGCAGCCTATCATTGATTCTTGTCCCCAATTAAAGGTTTTTAAATATTCAGGTTTTCAAGTATCTTGAGAATACAACATTGATTTCACTCCATAAAGGAAGATCACTTCCAAACCTTTGCGATTTGAAGCTGGAGTTTTCCTTGACATATCGATTCTCTTTTGGCGCCATGTGTTCTTATGCCACTTCACAAATTCGTGCATGAATAACACAGGGGGAAAAACTGTTTGAAACATGTGTGCTGGACTATCATTGGTTCTCAACGAACACTCAACAGCTGGCATCAAGCATTTCACATATATAGATTCATGCATAACGCATGGAAGAAAATCATGACTGTGTAAACGTGTCTCAAAACGTGTCTAGCTGGCATCAAGCATTTAAATTTGTTTTGTAATCTCATGACACAGGTAAAGGCAATCTTAGACGGATTGATTATGTAAAATGTGTCTCATTCTCCAGTGATACTCTTAAAACCGTTTTGTAACTCCTTGTTCATCCAGGGCGCAAAGCCATGCATTGCTAGAGATCTGAAACATTATATAAAGAGCTGCTATGCTCGAGAAATGGAGGAGGGAGACGGAGCATAGAGTAGATAAAAGAATGGAAATCTCCAGGCCTTGTATTGTTCTTATTTTTCAATAAAATAGTGAGAGTTTCATCAACACGATTTCTGTTATTGCCATTTTGCTGTAGGGTTTTCATTAACACGATTTCCATTATTGCCATTTTGCTGTGAGTTATTTATTTCTAGTATGTGTTGATTTAAAGAGCGGCCTGTTGATAGAGAAGGGAGGGCCCCCTTCGATGGAAACAGAGCTGCGTATATCACATTTACAGTAGACTCCATCTCCAGATTTGAACATCATCTTTCAACTGTTTTCTCATTGGTTTAATAGAACAGAAGTAGCATTTCATTTAATTTCAACAGAGGGTTTAGCATTCCAAGATTCAAGTTTAAATGTTATCTTTTCATCCATTGATTTCATTTTCATTTTTCATGTTCAGACTGCTTAACATTCAGGAGGTTGTTGAGTTGTGTGGAGTAATACGTAGCAGAAACTTAATTGTCTTCAGTCATTAGTGTACAGTAGACCTTTTTCATGCATATGATCACTTTTAATTAATACAGAACAGTACCGGTTAGTACAGAGTAGTACAGAGTAGTGCAGAGCAGAGTAGAGTACAATAGCTTCTTCCAGCGAGTTTCTTTTAGCAGTTCAGAGATTAGTTTGGCATTCTTTAAACCCCCTCTTCAGCCCTGCATTTCCTATGCTAGTTCCTCTAAGTCTGCCTTCCCGGGTTGACAATTAAATGTTGATTTACATGGTATATCTGTAGCTCGACATTTTGGCACCGTTGTCGGGGAGGTACTAAAAAGGATTGGAGAGTGGGCTCCGAAGTTTTGCCAAGTAGATTTGATTTCTGCAAGTATTTCTTTAGAAGTAAAGAGTGCTTTCAAATTCATTAGTGTGCAAGCGGTTCATTTCAGCAGTGTTAGATTACATTCAGCAACAAAGAGGTTTTCATTTTAGTAGATTTTATTCAGCAGCAGCAGAGTCTTGATTTCAGCAGTATTAGATTTGATTCAGCAGTTGAGTTCATCAGTATAAGAGGGTGTGCATTTGATTCAGTAGAAGCAAATTTCCATTCAACAAGAGTGCATTTCATTTTATTTCAAGCTAGTGTGGGTTTCAGAATTATTATCAGTTGATGTGACTTTCAAAGTTTTTAGCAAAACCACCTACAACAAAAGAAAAAAATCACAAAAAATTGACTAATGGATTCAAGATTGAATGAACGGAAGAAGATATTGTTGCAGGAACTTTCGTGCATCTTGCAGGAACTTGAAGAGATCTCTGTAGCTCAAGAGATGGAGGAAACAGTTGATTCAGTGGTTCTGTGTGAACACCTTTGCCAGCCTACAGAGAACAATGAGCAGTTAGAAACTCCAACAGCAACAGAACATGGTATGCATAATCATATTGAACATTGGTTTCAATCTGTTCTATAGCCTTCAGATGCTCTTCTTCTTTAGCAAATCTTGGAAATCAAGCGTCCGGTGTTGCTTGCTCAGCATGCCTTGGTAATTATACATCTATATCTTCTATCAAAGGGCATGAATTCATTATTGATTCTGCTAAGATAGTGGCTACATTGGTTATTTGCCTATACTTAAAGAAATGTCTCTTTTTCTTTAGGTAGGTAGGTAGGATAGTGAATAAAAGATAGCACCTTTGAATAGTTTATGTTTTCTACAAATAAAAAGGGAAGCAACTGAAATAAAAAGTGATTGAAGATTTTCCATCTAAATGATGAATGAATGAGTTGACATCATATGCTTAGAGTGCAGGGGTTCTTCTCAGCAGTTTCGATTAATCAAGATGGATAGTTATTGGGACTGTTAACATTCTATTACCATGCCAGTGTTAAAGAGGTGAATTTGTTTGCATGAGGACATGCAAAAAGCTAGGCATGGGGGGATGTTGGGCTCCAGATTTATAACATTTTCTTGCTGGTTATTGAAGATATTGTTTACTCTCCTGAAGTCTTTTGTTAAGCAAATGGCATTCTTTCTGTGATATTCATATTATGTTGTTATACATATTGTTTACTCTCCTAAAGTCTTTTGTTAAGCAAATGGCATTCTTTCTGTGCCATTCATATTCTGTTATACATATATGTTCTATTGTATACAGAAATCATGAAGTGCTTCCAAAGCCACAAATGAGTGAATAATTCAACTATAAACAGCTAAACAAAGTCAGAAGTGGAATCATTGATATAGCCAGGTCCACGAAGAACGATTTGAAGCACTTCAACTTAATTTCTGC
>JASDQU010244244.1:109879-134426 GCA_032191745.1 Picea mariana
TGATAGTTGTGAGAGCCTCATTTTCCCCTGTTGGACTTTGCTCACTTAACTTAGGAATATGTGCCCATCTGACTGAACTCGAGATTATAGCTCCTCAAATGACAACATTGGAGCTGAAAGGATGTGGTATACTGTCTCAAGTAGATATTGATTGTCCAAAGTTGCACTCACTTGATGCCTCTTTCTGCAGCTTACTTAACGATGATTGCTTGGCTACTGCAACTGCTGCATGCCCTTCCATCAAGTTATTGGTTTTGATGTCGTGCACTTCAATTGGACCAGAGGGGCTGTTGGCCCTACAGAGACTCTCCAAATTGACACTTTTAGATATGTCTTATTTGCAGCCTATCATTGATTCTTGTCCCCAATTAAAGGTTTTTAAAGCTTCAGGTTTTCAAGTATCTTGAGAATACAACATTGATTCCACTCCATAAAGGAAGAGCACTTCCAAACCTCTACGATTTGAAGCTGGACTTTTCCTTGACATATCGATTCTCTTTTGGCACCATGTGTTCTTATGCCACTTCACAAATTTGTGCATGAATAATGCAGGGGGAAAAACTATTTGAAACATGTGTGCTGGACTATCATTGGTTCTCAACGAACACTCAACAACTGGCATCAAGCATTTCACATATATAGATTCATGCATAATGCAGGGAAGAAAATCGTGACTGTGTAAACGTGTCTCAAAACGCGTCTAGCTGGCATCAAGCATTTAAATTCGTTTTGTAATCTCATGACACGGGTAAAGGCAATCTTAGACGGTTTGATTATGTAAAACGTGTCTCATTCTCCAGTGATACTCTTAAAACCATTTTGTAACTCCTTGTTCATCCAGGGAGCAAAGCCATGCATTGCTAGAGATCTGAAACGTTATATAAAGAGATGCTATGCTCGAGAAATGGAGGAGGGAGACGGAGCATAGAGTAGATAGAAGAATGGAAATCTCCAGGCCTTGTATTGTTCTTATTTTTCAATAAAATAGTGAGAGTTTCATCAACACGATTTATGTTATTGCCATTTTTTTGTAGGGTTTTCATTAACACGATTTCCATTATTGCCATTTTGTTGTGAGTTATTTATTTCTAGTATGCGTTGATTTAAAGAGCGGCCTGTTGACAGAGAAGGCAGGGCCCCCTTCGATGGAAATAGAGCTGCGTATATCACATTTACACTAGACTCCATCTCCAGATTTGAACATCATCTTTCAGTCGTTTTCTCATTGGTTTAATAAAACAGAAGTAGCATTTCATTTAATTGCAACAGAGGGTTTATCATTCCAAGATTCAAGTTTAAATGTTATCTTTTCAGCCATTGATTTCATTTTCAGTTTTCATGTTCAGACTGCTTAACATTCAAGAGGTTGTTGAGTTGTGTGGAGTAATACGTAGCAAAAACTTAATTGTCTTCAGTCATTAGTGTGCAGTAGACCTTTTTCATGCATATGATCACTTTTAATTAATACAGAACAGTATCGGTTAGTACAGAGTAGTACAGAGTAGTGCAGATCAGAGTAGAGTACAGTAGCTTCTTCCAACGAGTTTCTTTTAGCAGTTCAGAGATTAGTTTGGCATTCTTTAAACCCCCTCTTCAGCCCTGCATTTCCTGTGTTGGTTCCTCTAAGTCTACCTTCCCGGGTTGACAATTAAATGTTGGTTTACATGGTATATCTGCAGCTCAACAATATGCAATTGAAAATAAATATTTGATCCCCCCGAATATGTGGATTGGTGTTGGGCACAATTCTATTTTGAGAAAAGGTCCATTTTTGGAACGTATACCTAAATTTGGAAAAAAGACATATGGCAGGAAAAGTAGCACGTGTAAGGAAAAGTCACAGGAAAAGGAGGAAATCATGCAAGGCATGAAGGAATTAAGACCAAACCATTCTAGGGTTAGGGTTTTGATAAGGGAATGTAACGATTAAGAATCTTGTAAAATGTTATAAATAAGCAACTAGGAGGTCTAGGTTAGTGTGGTTCAACAAGTAGTTTTGTGGGATCGACTAGAAGGATTTTCCAGTTTGACTATTGTAGTTCTTATATGATTATTTAAGTTGTTGAGATGTAGAGAGTCAAGTAGCTTATTGTTTGAGAGTTATATTACAGGATGAGGAGCCTAGTGTGATCTAGTCTCCTTCAAAAAGGTTGAGGAACATTTTTCATGAGCGTATGATCGGAGATGTAGTGCTCACAGTTCCATATTTTGCAACAAAACTAATAAAAGAGCCTAAGAAGACAAATATTTATGGATGTATCCCAGGAGGGGGTGAACCAAGGTAAAAATTGTGTATTGTGTGATGATTGAATGTCTGTTACTTTCTGTTAATGGTTGATATTCTTTAATTCATGTTAATGATTGATTTACACATATGTGGTTAGCTACATCTATTATATTGCATGAAAGGGTTTAAGAGATGAATGTGTCTTAAAAATAATAGACTAAGTAATCAGTTTAAGGCTTGAGAAAGATCAATTACAATCCCATATCCCCACTCTTTCCTAGATTGCAAGCACTTGAGAATTGCAGTAACCCATAGAGTTATCTTTGGTGAGACTGCACAGTGCACTTTGTTGCCTTATGGTCTACTAGGAGGGCCGATAATTTTATAGGGTTTTGTTGGAACCTTGATCATATATCAACCTGGGTCATACTAAGAGTAGAAGTAGATAGAAAGAGTAATAACCAACACATGGTTTCATTTCTAGTTGGAACTACATGGAATTCAGTGAATGGGATCCATAGAAGAGGCATGTGGAGAATCAAGGTATTAAAAGGGAATTTTCAGACCGTGGAATCCAACAAAGGTGGATATCAAAAGATGATTGAAAAAAAGGAGCTTGAGTTTTCACAGAAGGATAATGGAAACCCTAAGATAACACCACACAAATATCTGGACAAGTATGTGTTTAACGACCTGCATGAGGTATTTTATGTGATTTTTAGCATGTGTTGCAGGAGTGGCTATTGATGTTGAAAGAAAACCACCCTACAAATTGAATTAGATAGCTTGAGTGGAATCTTGTGGAGATCATGTAGTTACAACAAGTTAACAAAATATTCATGCGTGCAATAGATTTCTGGTTAGACAGTATTGTTGCAGGGTTTATCACATAATTTGCAATAGATACCATGAAGTGTTATAGAGAAATAGAGAAGGATCTTCTAAAAGGACCTAAAGGTAGGTATATTAGATCACTATATACTTCAATCAAGATTTTGTTGTATAACAACGATGTAATGACTATGGAATCAAACAACTAAACTTCCCTGCRTGCATGGGAGAAGGGGGGAAGCACTGAAAAGAGGTGACGAAATGGAGGAATAGATGGATAAAAKAAAGAAGAAGGATACCATGGACCCAATAATGATGGAGGAATATCAGATAAAGAATATAATGGAGAAAACTGGAAAGATGCATAGTGGAGTACCCTACCAATATAAGATGAATAACAAGAAGAGAGCCATGGCTGATAGAGAGGGCTTGGAAAGTGATGAGGAAGAGGTAGAGAATCTCCAGGCTATGGATAAGATTGAGGAAATCCCATGCACAAAATATGAAAGGAATATAGGTGGTCCAAAGGTAGGATCAGAAGTTAGAACTCCCATCCATGGCAATTTCAGTGTGGAACCCATAACCCCATGTGTGACTAGTACACTAGAAAGAACACCACCATTTAGACAACCAAATTTTAGTGGAAGAAAGGCAATAAGAAACACATCCAAAAAAGGAATAGCAACTAGAGAATCTGGTTCAGGAAGTATTAGTCAATTATCTACATTGAGCGGAGGTAGTATTTCATCACAGTTCAAGATGAAAGTACATGATCCCACCATTAGGTTACCAGAATTTCAGGGAGAAGCATCTGAGGACCCTAAAAATCATTTGTTCATCTGTAAGAAGATATGGGAAGCAAAGAAGATCACACATGAGGATACAAAACTTGCATAGTTATATGTCATTCTTAGAGACCATGTACTAGACTCGTACATGAGCCTACCTCTAAACAATCCACTAGGAACAACAAGGATGATTGTAGATGTCAAGAAGCTATTAATAAATGAATTTGAGAAGCCTAGTTCAAAAGATCAATACATGAATGAGATGGTTGAAATTAGAAAAAAACCAGGTGAGTCAGTTTGGGAGATTGATCAACTGTTCAAGCAGTTGAAGGGTAAGTTGAAGTATGTCATGACCGACATGCAACATAGACATCTCTTTGTGAATTCACTGCTACCACATTTGAAATATCCATTTAGACAAAAAAAGTTTCAAACTCAAGTAGAGGCTTTGTAGATATCCCTATAGCTGGAAGAGAACCAGTATTAGAAGAAATATCCAACATGTTAGGAACCAAATATCAAAATATCATAAAAATAAACTTATAATAAGTACTCAACTCCTTGAAAAAGACATAATTTCAGATAATAAGCCTCTTCGAGGGGGAAACCTCCTTATACACCACATAAATTTACAAATACCAGATGATTCCAAATGAAAAATGTCTCCTTGGTATATATAGGAGACTAAGAGGTACAATTACAACTAATGGACACAAGCTAACATAAATAAAATAACATTACTAATGTAATATGTCCCAATTAAGGGGTAATGTGCCACTATTGAAGGCTTAACATGACCTTCCTCTTTAGAAAAGTGTTGTCCACAACACTTGAGTAATTATGGATGCTTCTGTATAAAAGACTCGTCTTCCCAAGTGGAATCTTCAGCAGGTAGTTTCCTCCACTTAATGAGATACTCTGAAATGGATCTATTCCTCAATTATAAAATTAATGTTAGTGATAGCTTCAGGCTCCAATATGAATTATCCTTCCTCATAAAGTTCTGGAAATATAGTTTGAACTATGATCTTGTCACCTATAACCTTCTTTAAGCATGAAACATGGAAAAATGTGTGTACTCGTGAAGATGCATGAAACTCCAATTTGTATGCCATAGTACCAATATTTTGCAACACCTTACAAGGGAGATAGTACTTTGGTGATAATTTTTTATCCTTCTTAGATTGCTTGAGTGACATTTGTTGGTATGGTTGTAGTCTTAAAAATACCCAATCCCCTACTTCAAAACTTCTTTCACTACAATGTTGATCTGTTGGTTGTTTCATGCGATTATGTTCCATACTTTTGTTGTCCTTTAAGAGTTGGAGAACTTGTTGTTGATGCTCAATGTGATCTTCCACTACTTAAACCTTATATTTTTCTTTTAGAGAAGAAGTTATGGAAGGTGGGTGGCATCCATAGAGTGCCATAAATGGTGTCATTTTTTTTTATAGTATGAAAGGAAGTGTTATACCACCATTTTTCCAAGGGTAACCATTTAAACCATTGTGTTTGTTTATTAGAAACAAGGAAACAAAGGTAGCCTTCCAGACATTTGTTCACTATCTCAATTTGTCCATCAAATTGAGGATGATAGGATGAGCTATGAGACAATTGAGTACCCAAACAAGAAAATAATTATGTCCAAAAATGTAAAGTGAATATGGGATCTATGTCACTTACAATGACCTTTAGGCTTCCATGTAGCTTTTGAACTGTCTCCATGAATGAAGTGGAAACTGTACTGGATTTGAAAGAATGAGAGAGTGCACAAAAGTGTGCATACTTGGTCAGTCTATCAATAATCACCATGATGACACTCTTTCCTTCAGACTTTGGTAACCCTGTGATGAAATCCATGGAAACCGCCTCCCAACACTAACTTGGGATGGCTAATGGTTGTAAAAGACATGGGGTCTTAATTGTTTCCACCTTATTTTTTTGGCAAACAAAAAGTTCTTCCACAAACCTGTTGGCACAAGGGCAGACCCAGTGTTTAGGCTCCAATAGCGCACCAACAAGCCCTATCTACTGGCTCTTTCGGCAACACCTGCGAGGAAAATGTAGTCTCAATCGAAGTAGCTATGGGGGGTTGCAAGACACAGGTGTCTACAACTAGAGGAAATGCAGAGTGGATTATGTTAGCTCCCAAAATGAATCAATAAGTTGGTTCCATTTTGTAGGTGATAGCATGGTCATTTATAGGATTCTATGTTTGTTTTTATATTCTTCTAGTGTCAAAACATAGGTTTTTAAATTCGTGCCCTAGAAATAAGTTTATCCTGAAAGGTTGTTTTTAAAAATTTATGAAAAATATTTTCAACAACTAACACATGTTGCAAGGTTGATGTTAGCTGGTGAAAGCATTGGCTTTCAATGGTTAAGGTGTACTCTTCCGCAGGGAGGCAAGCTAGTGAAAGCGCTAAACACGGGGTTCTCTTCCATGACTCCAAAAACCAAAAAGGGACAACCTCGACACATGTCACACAATCATTATAGCACACTAATCGAAACAAATGATGATGATGATACCATTATGGACGTTTTAATAGGATATTATGGTGGATTTTTCTCGCGATTTCATGCTCCAACAATGAGAGGATTGGAGATGATGAATTCACATTCATCATTGCAGATAGAGGAGAAAGTACCAGTCACCCAACGACATCAAATCAACATTTTTTATTATGAACACGCGTTGTTCACAGGTAATATGAAATGGTTCCATTTAAAAAAAAATGGCAACATGGAGAGTTTTCACCAATGCCAAACTTTGGCTTAATCAAGAAAATAACCGTGTCAACTGTCTGCAAATCATCTGAGGTTCAAGTCACAGATGGAGAGGAAGTGGAGTGGGTTACCACTGAGGAAATAATTGATAGCCTATAATTTTTGCAGTCGCATCCAAATGTGCAGAAGAGTTTCTCAGACACAGGATGCATGAATTACGTGGAAAGGTTACATAATGGTTACCACCAAACCACAGTTGAAGTTTTTTCCAAGTCATATGATGGGAAGAAATCCAGCGTGGGCTCTTTAGAGATGATAGTCGATGAAGTTGCCATCACCATAGAAATCGACTTACCCAGAACAGGCCAAAGATGGTTTAAGACAACAATGACTAAGAATTTGAATTTCAGGGTATACCTCAAGGATGAATTCAGAAACATAACATGGAGGAAAAGCATGCCAATTTCTCACCTGGAAGATGAGTGGCAAGACTTTTTCAAAGGAATTCAACTTTATTTCACCTCAGAAGGCAAGTATGACAAGCTAATGCTATATCATTTCAGACTTCTAGATCATTTCACAGGGAAGACCCTCCTACATTTGCTTTTATTTCTTCACAAAAGCCTAACCAAAGTATGTAAGAAGATCAGAGACGAAACTTTAAGAATAAAAAATTCCCTTTGTCATTTTCGCTTGATTAAACTGATAATTTTAGAGGAACTGAGACAAAGAGGAAGAAATTGGCAGCACTTTCTTTTCTATGAAGGTTTTGAGACCCAAACTCAACCTTTAAATGAGCAAAAGAAAACAGGGAAAAAGCAGTCAACTCCTCAGAGAAACTGAAGGAGGAGGATAGCTCTTCCAGGACCACTAGAGGATAGGATTTTTAGCATAAATTCTAAGAAAGAAAAGAAGAAATTAGATTTTGAAACCAATTCACAGAAATTTACAGTGAAAAAGACAAATATTCTSAATTTGCCATACACAGATTCAGAAACAGAGCCGAAAATGGAAGATGAAAGTCCATTCATTAAAAGTCTAGAGCATTCCATAGAAATTGCCCAGGGCTATGAAACTTTTACTCCCATAGAAAAAGGTGAAACCTCAAAAAGTAAGAAGTCAAAGAAATCACAAAAAATTAAAGWGCCGAAAGAGGTGATAGCACAACAGGAGGTTCTAGAAAGAGTGATCAAGGCAAGGTACAAAGCCTTATCAAAAAACTTTACAAAGACAAATGAATATTTTGAGAAGTTAGCTCATGAGAGTGTCAAAGACAAAAAGAGAAATAAGAAAATCACCAAGGATTATAACAACTTGTGGTGGTTAGCAAAATGCCTCAAGAGGAAAATCAAGAAATTGAAGGAGAAGATTAATACACATCCAAATCTACAGGTACTAGCCCAGGTTGCTGTGAATTTTTTGGGAGATAAATCAAAGGAAAACTGAGTTTTTGGAAAAACAACAGTTTTGAATATGAAGGGTTTCTTTTTGGCCAAAGATAGAGATTTCACCAGCGCAAAAGGCAAAGTTACAACCAATTAGCTGGTGAAAAGCAGGGCTTTCACCAGCTAACTAGCATATCATAAGGCAAATTAGTTGGTGAAACTACAAAAATAAATTTTGGGGAAGTTAAGCTAGAGCCAAGCAATTTTGGAGTGATTAAAGGGTTATGGGAGAATCAAAGGATTAACCACCAAATAAAAAACAATCAACATAAAAAATTCATGGAGATTTTGGCACCAAAGGTTAAAAAGGGTCAACTGAAATTTTGGTTATGGTTGTTGAAATATTCCAGCTACAGAAGACAGATGTCTTTATCCTCCATGACATATCAAATTCATTAAAGTGATGAAAACCATATGTCAAAGATCAACAAGAAGACAGTTAGAGTCCTAGGAGCTAGTCTTTTGATTATCAATTTGTATTTGGTTAGTTTTATTTTCTATATTTAGATATACAGATCCGAGTTTTCAGTATTTAAAAACTGATTGTAAAGGCTATAAATGCCTATCCTTTTAAGAGATCAGGGTTCAATCTGGGAATACATTTTTGGCTACTGTTATAAACTCTTATTGGATAATAGAAATTACAGTCTCCTTTTGCCTTCAATATCAGAATTGCTCATGTATCTTGTTTTTATGTACTTCACTTCAGTTTGCTTTAGCTTCTAAAGACTGTCATCTCTTTATTAAGTTCATAAACATGAATTGAAGGATTTCTTACTATATTGTATTATCCCTACACCTAGTTGTATTTGGTAATAAAGATTAATATTCTTCATCCCCTCTTTAAAATATCTTGTCTGATTATTGTTTTCCAAAAGCACTGTTTCATTTGAATGTATGATGAGTTGTCTATTTCATTAATAATTGAGTTATCTCATTGTTCCAAGCACACCTAAATGTCATGTTCTTAAGTTACCAAGCATATTTAGCCTACAACCCTAAAGAGTTTCTTGGAGAGATAACAAATTGGCAGCGTTGTCGGGGATCCAAGACTGAAGCTCAACTTTCCTGGAATACGACACAGAGTTGATCTTTGATGATAGACAAAGATAAGATATCACGTTGGTTGTAATTATCTATCTAGTGACTCCACAAGTTCATTCTGGCTCCCAAGAGGATCAATACTAGGGAAAATCCACAAGACTCACCTATCAAACCAGTGCCCAATCAAAAACTACTTCTTAGAAGAGGGAGATCATTCTAGGGTCAGTGTTCAAAATCAGACACCGAAGGTAATCCTTTCCATAGTTCTAAGCAATCTACTACAGAAAACATTGAATCATCTTCCACTAAGATTGCCAGTGAAAAAGCAACTATAACCACTATGGAAGAATCACTTATCTCTTATCAACAGGAAAATGTCACTGTTGAAGAATTGATAGATTCAAACTTGGTTAAACAATCATCTAAGTCCTTAGAAAGAAATCATAGTTCTTCCTCTCTTGAGTCTTTTCATTCACATAAGAAAGAAGATCATTTAAACATTTACACTAGCCTCCTTGTTGTAGAACATCTTCTTCAAGAGATGTCTACTAAAGGTGAAGAAAACTTGGCTAAACAACTTGCAAAATTTTACAGAGCCTCATATTAGACCTCTTTCCCGTTAGAGAATTCATCTTCTTTAGATTTACCCAGTGTTGAGGAATCGAAGGAAAAACTATCACCTCTCTCACCCCTGATCATTATGGCTACACCACCTCCTTTGACCAAGATGCAACAAATCCTAGATGCGAGGTATGCGCCACTAATATTGCCAAACTCGGTATCATCTATGCCGACAGGAGACTATCAGAAGTATATGCCCAAATTCACAGGTGAGGGTGATGTGACTGCTGAAGAACATATTGAGGCATTATACAATTATGCTGAAAACCTTAATATTGAGGAGGAGGATGTTTGGACCCGAGTCTTTGTCCAAAGTTTAGACGACCATGCTAGGAAGTGGTTCAAAGAACTCCCTATTGGCTCAATAGTTGGCATTGAGTAATTAGATGATACCTTTTTGAAACACTGGGGTGATAGAAGAGATTTTCTATACTATATTACTGAATTTGGAAATATAAGGAAATAAAATGGTGAGTCAGTATCTGATTTCACTAAAAGGTTCAGCTGAATGTACAGTAAAATACCAACAGAGATCAAACCTTCAGATGCCTCTGCCAAAATCACATATTTCGATTCTTTTGACTCAGAGTTCTATTTATTGTTGAGATAAAAGAGGTCATCGACACTATCTCTGATGCAAGATGCTGCCCTTGAAGTGGAATAAAATATATTGGCTACCCATAAGTTGAAAGGAAACACCGATAGAAGAAATCCAAGAGATGAAGCTTCTTCTTCATCCAATGCAAACCCAAAGTTAGATAAAATGGCTAAGATGTTAGAATCTCTAACCTCTGAGATATCTAAACTCAAAATTGAAAATAAGAAACCTGTCAAGGGAAGGGGAACTTATGATTATGCAGGTAGAAACCCAAATCAAAATTCCAACAACTTCATAAGAAATAATTAGCCAATGAAGATTTTGCAAAGAGAAAGGAATCCTAATGAGGATCATAGGATAAAGGCTCCTCTTCAAAATGTCTTGATGGACGAAGATGAAGGTGATTATCAAGAAGATGGAGAGGATAATATTCACTGCGTTGGAGAGGAGACAAGGAAATCTTCTCTGACACAGCATGACTATGAAGAGTCATTAATGATTGAACAGATAAATGAAAGTTTTGTTGATGATGGCCTGTTTCAAATGGAAGAGAAGAATGAATATAATCTCAGAGCTAAGCCCAATACTGCCAAACAGAATGCACCAGCTTCTACCAAGGAGATCACAACCCCTGTCAAACAAAAGGATCAGACATCAAAGGATCAACAAATAGACTCTTTAAAAGTAAACGCACCAGCTCCTCCCAAGAAGATTGTTGTCCCTGTCAAACAACAAATTCAGAAAAATCAGACCCCTACTGACCAGCAAAGCATTCAGAAATATCCTTTAAATGAGGTAAAGGTATCTGATAAAATCTTTTATTCTTTCAATTTTGAGGCTGAAATACAGAAAATTAAAATCCCCATCCCTTTGGTTGAGTTAATGAAGAATGAAACATTCAAGAAAGATATCCTCAAAACTCTGGATCCCAAATCCATATCCCCTTCTACTGATATTCTCAATATATATGATGAAAATCCAACCATTACTCTAGGCCAAATGATAGGAGATAGAGATGAATTTTTTCCACCTTTTTATATCTCTCTGAACATTCATGACAAAACAATACATAACTGTTTGTTGGACTCTGGTGCTTCTCACAAATTAATGCCAAAGGAGGTCATGGATGATCTTGGGTTAGAGATTACTAAGTCTTACCACGATCTTTTATCTTTTGACTCTCGAAAAGTCAAATGTCTCGGAATGATCAAGGACTTGGTTGTAACTTTGACCCAAGCATCTATGAAAACTATGGTTATGAATATAGTAGTGGCAGACATCCCACCTAAATTTGGATGTTTGTTATCAATATCATGGATGAAGAGGCTAGGTGGCACTCTTCAAATGGATCTCTCATATGCTACTATCCCTATTTTTGGAGGAGTAAATAGAAGGTTATACAGGGAGTCAAAACTTGCATATGTAATCAATGATGAACAAAATCCAGCCAACCATCCTATTTATTCAATTGACACAGGTATGGGATCTTGCATTTTACAAATTGATGATTCATTACCAGATTCATTGTTTCTTAGAAAGCCCGCATTTTAGTCCACAGAAGTAGCAGAAGACAATATTTGGACCATGTTCTTTGATGGCGCTTGTACCAAAGAATCAACAAGAGCAGGAGTGATGTTAATTTCTCCTTCAAAGAAAACTTTTCATTTGTCCTTTAAGCTTGATTTTAAAGTGACCAACAACATTGCAGAGTGTGAGGCACTGCTCCTGGGATTAAATGCAGCCAAAGAAATAAATCTTCAAATATTACAGGTATTCAGAGATGCAGATTTAATCATTCAGCAGGGAAACAAGTCCTTTCAAGCAAAACATGTTAGGTTGAAAGCCTATAGGGATGAAGTTTTGAGAGCAATCCGTACTTTTATAGATTTCAAGATTTCATTCATACCCAGAGTAATGAATGAATTGGCTGATTCATTAGTTGTGTCAGCCTGTGATTTTATACATCCTTTAACTCCTAAATTGAATTATGAAATCCAAGTAAAGTATAGGCCATCACTCCCTGATAATGTAAAATTCTAGAAGGTTTTCAAGGATGATGTTGAACTGACCAGATTTCTTGCAGTGATAGATGAGTTCATAGATTTGCAAATTGATCAAGAGAATGAACCTGATGATGAAGCTGAGAAGACAAATTTTAGAAGTAAAATTGTAGCACATGAACTAGTACAATTGTCCACTAACAAAATCCCTAAAGGTTTGGTCCCTTTAGAAAAGATTTTTGATAAGAATGATGTGGTTGTCAAATTGGAAAAGAGGGAAGAAGACTCAGAAATTTTTTAGTATAATGTAGCTAGTGAACAGGATCCTAAATATGTCAACTTAGCTTCACATCTGACTAAAAAACAAAACGCTGATTATGGTGAGCTGTTAAAAGAATTTGCTGACATCTTTGCTTGGCGATATGAAGACTTAAAGACATTCAACACTGAAGTAATTCAGCACAAGATTCCCCTAATCAAAGATACAAAACCATTTAGGTAGAAACTCATATCTTTTAGTTCTATGTTGTTGTCTACCATGGAAAAGGAGATCAAGAAGCTATTGGATTCCCACATAATTATACCTCTCAGGTACTCATATTGGATTGCTAATCTTGTACCTATCAAAATGAAAAATGGAGATATCAGACTCTATGTGGATTTCAGAAATCTGAATAAGTGCTCTAGGAAAGACAACTACCCACTGCCCAATATGGAACATATTTTACAGAAGGTGTCAGGATCAAAGGTGATGTCCTTTATTGATGGGTTTTCCAGATACAACCAGAATGTTGTCTATCTAGATGACAGAGAAAAGACTACCTTTACCACTCCATGGGTTACATTTATGTATGAAAAGATGCCTTTTGGATTGATGAATGCGGGAGCAACATTCCAGAGGGCAATGGACATTGCATTCGGTGGGGAGAAAGACAAATTCATCTTGATATATCTTGATGACATTACTATTTTTTCAAGAAGCCATGAACATCATTTGCAACACTTAAGAAAGACATTCCTAAAATGTCGAATGTATGGCATTTATCTTAATCCTAAGAAATATGATTTTTCACTCAAAGAAGGGAAATTACTTGGACATATTGTTTCAGCTAATGGGGTCAGGATTGATCCAAAAAGAGTAGAAGCCCTTAAAAATTTGTCTCTTCCTAGATCAAAAGAGGACATTCAGTCTTTCCTCAGAACTATAAACTTTATTAGGAGGTTTATAGCCAACTTTTCAAAACTTAAAAAGCATATCACTTCTATGTAAAGAAAGAACTCATAAGTAAGATGGACTGAAGAAGCTAAACACTCCTTCAATGTTATCAAAGAAGCCATTATGACAGCTCCTATTTTAATTAGCCCTGACTTCGACAAGGATTTTTATATCTTTTCATTTGCTTCAAAAGACATAATTGTAGCAGTATTATTGCAGAGAAATGCTGATGATCGGGAGCAACTAGTTGCCTTCTTTAGTAAAGTCTTGAGAGATGCTGAAGTGAAGTATGAACTATTGGAAAAAAAAGCATATGCACTCATCAAGTCATTAAAAGCCTTCAGAGTTTACATCCTTCAAGCCAAGGTAATATCTTATGTACCTTCCAGTTCAGTTAAAGATGTGCTTATACAACCCGATATAGATGGAAAAAGGAGTAAGTGGATAGCAAATTTAATTGAATTTGATGTTGAGATCAAGTCGGAAAAACTTGTGAAAGGTCAAGGCCTTGCCAAACTTCTTGTAGAAGAAAATTGTAAACTGCTTGAGATAAATTTGGTAAGTGTAAATGAAAAAAATATTCAATCTTCGGAGCACAAAGGAAGTGAGCAAATGCATGGCTCAGCTCACCTAGATAATTGTAAATGGTACAATCACATCTTATATTTTCTGCAGACTTTATCAGTTCCTTCAGATTTTACAAGAAGACAAGGGAGGGCTTTAAATCTCAAAGCCATGAATTTCTCCATTAATGGCAACTTATTGTTCTAGAAAAATATGATAGGGTTACTATTGAGGTGCATAAACCAAGAAGAAGCAGCTAGAATCATGATTGAGTTTCATAATAGTGAGTGCGAAGGACATCACTATTGGAAAACTACAACACATAAAATCTTAAGAGCTGGTTACTATTGGCGAACTTTATTTTTAGATGTGTGTGAATTTGTGAGAACATGTGACAAGTGCCAAAGGTTTGCAGGCAAAAAACAACTAAAATCCCTCCCCCTCAGACCTATTGTGGTCATAGTTCCTTCCCAACAATGGGGTCTAGAATTCATAGGTGAGATTCACCTGCCTTCTAGCAGTCAGCATAGATGGATCCTTGTTGCCACCGATTATTTTACCAAATGGATTGAGGCCATTCCTACCAGGAACGCCAATCACACTGTCATCATTAATTTTTTGCAAGAAAACATATTCGCTAGATTTGGTTTCCCTAAGAGAATAGTCACTGATAATGTTGTTGCATTTAAAGATAAACACTTGGTAAAATTATGTGAAGAGCTGGGAGTTCAGCTACTACATTCTACTGCTTACTATCCACAAGAAAATGGCTTAGCTGAGTCATCAAATAAGAGTTTAGTCAGAATCATAAAGAAGTTTGTTGAACAAAATACCAAAAGATGGGATTCCAAGATGAAATTTTCTTTGTGGGCTGACAGGGTTACAAATAAAAAGTCAATTGGTACATCCCCCTTCAAGTTAGTATATGGTACTGAAGCCATCTTTCCTGTTCAACTTGCACTGCCAGTTGCAAATTTTTCACAATAAGCTGACTCTGAACCAAATGATTTGACTAGAAGGATCCGCAATCTTGTAGAGTTGTAGTAAGACAGAGAGAAACTTCTAGAAAAGACAGAGTTACAACAAGAAAAGATGAAGGAGGTTTTCGACGGGAAAGTTAAGGCCAATAGTTTCAAAGTAGGGGAGTTGGTTCTAAAATGGGATGCAGCAAGGAAAGAAAAGGGGAAACATGGAAAATTTGATGCTCTCTAGGCAGGTCCATTTGTCATAACAACAGTTCAACAGAACAATACCTTTCTCCTCCAAAATCTTATAGGCAAAGAAGTATCAGGTGGCCCTTTCAACGGGCATTTTCTAAAACCCTAATTTTCATAAGGATTTTCTTAAAGCCCTGTTTCACTTGTACATATTCCTTTCAGTTTTTTTTTTGTTTTGTTTCTTCAATAACTCCATGCCCAATGGTACTGAGAAAAAACCATTTTCAATTTTCAAGTTGTAATAAAGGCTACTAGGTCTAACTAGGTTCTTAGTGACCTCACAGGGAGGTATCCATCCTAGTTGGAGCCAAATGTTAGCCCCCAAAATGAATCAGTCAGTTGGTTCCATTTTGTAGATGATAGCATTGTCATCTATAGGATTCTTTGTTTGTTTTTAGATTCTTCTAGTGTCAAAACGTAGCTTTTTAAATTTATGCCCTAGAAATAAGTTGATCCTCAAAGGTTGTTTTTAAAAATTTATGAAAAAGATTTTCAACAACTAACACATGTTGCAAGTTTGATGTTAGCTGGTGAAAGCATCGACTTTCAATAGTTAAGGTGTACTCTTCCGCAGGCAAGCCATCTGGTGAAAGTGCTAAACACGGGGTTCTCTTCCATGATTCCAGAAACCAAAAAGGGACATGCTCGACACACATCACACAATCATTATAGAGTGTTAATCGAAACAAATGATGATGATGCTACCGTTGTGCATGTTTTAATAGGATATTATGGCTAATCGTGCTCGCGATTTCATTCTCTAGCAATGAGAGGATTGGAGATGATGAATTCAAATTCATCATTGCAGATAGAGGAGAAAGTACCAGTCACCCGGTGACATCAAATCAACATTTCGTATTTTGAACACACGTTGTTCACACGTAATATGAAATGGTTCCATTTTTTAAAAACTGGCAACACGAAGATTTTTCACCAGCGCCAAACTTTGTCTTAATCAAGAAAATCACCGTGTCAAATGTTTGCAAATCATTTGAGTTTCATGTCACAGATGGTGAGGAAGAGGAGTGGGTTACAACTGAGGAAAGAATTGGATAGCCTATCATTTTTGTAGTCACATCCAGATGTGCAGAATCATTTCTCAGACGCAGGATGCATGAATTACGTGGAAAGGTTACAGAATGGTTACCACCAAACCACAACTAAAGTTTTTGCCAAGCCGTATGATGGGAAGAAAGCCAGCGTGGGCTCTCTAGAGATGATAGTTGATGAATCTTCCATCGCCACAACAACCAGCTTACCCAGAAGAGGCCAAAGCCGGTTTAAGACAATAGTGACTAAGAATTTGAATTTCAGGGTATACCTCAAGGAAGAATTCAGAAACATAACCTAGAGGAAAAGCATGCCAGTTTCTCACTTGGAAGATGAGTGGAAAGACTTGTTCAAAGGCATTCAACTTTATTTCACCTCAGAAAGCAGGTATGACAAGCTAATGTTATATCATTTCAGACTTCTAGATTATTTCATAGGGAAGACCCTCTTAAATTTGCCTTTCTTTCTTCACAAAAGCCTAACCAAAGTATGTAAGAAGATTAGAGATTAACCTTTAAGAATAAAAAACACCCTTTGTCATTTTGACTTGATTAAACTGATAATTTTAGAGGAACTGAGACAAAGAGGAAGAACTTGGCAACACTTTCTTTTCTGGGAAGGTTTTGAGACCCAAACTCAACCTTTAAATGAGCAAAAGAAAATAGGGAAAAAGCAGTCAACTCCTCAAAGAAGCTCAAGGAGGAGGAGAGCTCTTCTAGGGCCACTAAAGGACAAGATTTCTAGTGTAAAGTCCAAGAAATCAAAGAAGAAATTAGATTTTGAAACCAATTCAAAGAAGTCTACAGTGAAAAAGACAAATATTCTCAATTTTCCATACATAGATTTAGAAACAGAGCCAGAAAGCGAAGATGAAAGTATAGTCATTAAAAATACATAGAATTCCATAGAAATTGCATAGGACTATGAAACCTTTACTCCCATAGATAAAGGTGAAACCTCAAAAATTAATAACTCAAAGAAATCACAAAAAATTAAAGAGATAAAAGAGGTGATAGCACAATAGGAGGTTCTGGAAAGAGTGATCAAGGCAAGGTAGAAAGCCTTATCAAAAAACTTTGTAAAGACAACTGCAACTTTTGATAAGTTAGCTCGTGAGAGTGTCAAAAACAAAAAGAGAGAGAATAAAATCACCAAGGATTATAATAGCTTGTGGTGGTTAGAAAAACGACTCAAGAGGAAAATCAAGAAATTGAAGGAGAAGATTAATACACATCCTGATCTACAGGTATTCGCCCAGGTTGTCGTGAATTTGCAGGGAGATAAATCAAAGGAACACTGAGTTTTTGGTAAAACAATAGTTTTGAATATGAAGAGTTTATTTTTGTTCAAAGACAGATCTTTCACCAGCGCAGAAGGCAAAATTACAACCAATTAGTTGGTGAAAAGCAAGGCTTTCACCAGCTAACTAGCATATGATAAGGCGAATTAGCTAGTGAAACTACAGAAAGAAATTTTTTGGAAGTTAAGATGGAGCCAAGCAATTTTGGAGTGATTAAAGGGTTATGGGAGCATCAGAGGATTAACCACCAAATAAAAAACAATCATCATAAAAAATTCGTGGAGATTTTGGCATCAAAGGCTAAAAAGGGTCAACTAAAATTTTGGTTATGATTGTTGAAAGATTCCAGCTACAAAAGACAGATTTCTTTATCCTCCACAACATATTAGAGTCATTAAAGTGATGAAGACCAGATGTCAAAGATCAACAAGAAGACAGTTCGAGTCCTAGGAACTAGTCTTTTTATTATCAATTTGTATTTGGTTAGTTTTATTTTCTATATTTAGATATACAGATCCAAGTTTTCAGGATCTAAAAACTGATTGTAAAGGCTATAAATGCCTATCTTTTTAAGAGACCAGGGTTCAATCTGGGAATACATTTTTGGCTAATGTTATAGACTCTTATTGGATAATAGAAATTACAATCTCCTTTTGCCTTCAATATCAAAATTGCTCATGTATCTTGTTTTTCTGTACTTCACTTCAGCTTGTTTTAGCTTCTAAAGACTGTCATCTCTTTATTAAGCTCATAAACTTGAATTGAAGGATTTATTACTATCTTGTATTAGCCCTACACCTAGTTGTATTTGGTAATCAAGATTAGTATTCTTCATCCCCTCTTTAAAATATCTTGTCTGATTATTGTTTTCTAAAAGCATTGTTTCATTTGAATGTATGATGAGTTGTCTATTTCATTAATCATTGAGTTATCCCATTGTTCCCGTGAAAACATATTTTAAAAGTTTTTTAATATCAATACTAAAGCCTTCCTTTCTCGGGTTTTGAATTTTTAATAAGCATAACCCTCACTTTCATTTCTAAAAGGCCGATACCGAAATCCCGACAGATTTTATTTTAATAATAATAAAAAGCCAAAAATCAAAGTAATAAAAAAGGGGTTTTCGGGATTCAGGGTTTATTAAGAACATAGGTTTTAATACATATCGAATCGCAAAATCCTGATCCCTGATTTCTCGAAAAGTTGAAGTAAATAATTATTAAAATTAAATTAGTTGTATCGTTATTTTAGAAATCGAGATGCAGCGATAATATACCTCTTGTAAACGCGATCCCCGAAATCCCAAAACATGAAATCTCGACTCAAAATATGTGTTAGTCTAAATTAATTCTGTTTTGGAAGTCAATCCTTAATCCTAATTAATTAATTCACTAAAATGAAAATTCACGGCTTAAGTTAATCATTTCGCAATTTCAGAAATCAGGATTCATCAATGACATACTTCCTGTCAACATGATCCCTGAAATCCCGAAACGCTTAATACCGATCAATTATTTTGCTAAAACAAATTTAAGTCCTAATTTAATCTTGTCATAATTTTGTGATTTCAAAAATTGGGATGCAACAATAATATACCTCTTGTCAACTCGATCCCCGAAATCATGAAATGCGAAATCTTTACTCTTAATCTGTGATTAGTCTAAATTAACTTTGTTTTGAAAGCATGATTAATGACAATCAATTTTTTTAGGTTTTGTTCACGTTTTGGTTTCTGATTGAATGAAATGTCCCGAATTTTGAATTCAAAAGCGCCAAAATGTGGCCACTTAAATAAAGAAAACTGGTGATATGTGACACTAATGCGTATCTTACTAAATATCTACTGCATTAAATATATTGAATTCTTGTCAGTTGTGTCAGTCCCTTCATCATTAAATGAATTAAAAGAGAATTTGAAGGTCTTTCTTTCACAACATATTCTATTTCATACTATCAAGTATAAGACGCATTCAGCCGAGCTCATACACTCTTTCTCTGTGACAGGTTTTCCATATAGCTTAAAGTCATGCCACCAAGGAAAGCACCAAAGAAGAGTGAATATACACAGGAAGGAGATATCATATCTAACACTACGCCACACTCTATCGACTCAATTAAATATTGGACACAAATATCTGAATTATTGGAATATGAACTTAAGAATTCTCCCACTAACTCTGAAAATCACTTTCGGGATATAGCAGAATCAGAGCTTCATAAGATCGCGACACACCCTTAGCTCATGGTGTACAATGACATGATCAAATGGGCCTTGGAAAAGGTTGATATTCTAACGTGGAGCATTTTAAATGATCAAGCAGTCATTGTCAGCTCATTTAGGCCAGAACATATACAAGTAATGTATAAGCTCTCACCAAATCCTAAGTACACTTTTAATGCCAAGTTTTTAGCTGAATTTCAAAGGAAAGAGTGTACTGAGGAAAACCGAACTTATCCCATTTTAATTAGAGAATGGTGGAGATGTCCATCAAATTTTAGGGCCGATACCCATGGGGTTTATGCCACGACATCTTTGAATGAATACATGGTCTATGTAGCCATTATGTTGTGTAGACTTTTCGGGAAAAAGGATCCTTGCCATTTTCCTACAGAATGGGTGCACTTTTTAGAAGAAGCTTCAGAAGGATACACTTTCAACTGGAGTAAGATTATGTCTGATAACCTACCACAAGAAGTTTCAAATTACAGAGTTGCAAAATCTAAAGGTCAACCAATGGCTTTTTATGTGTAAGTTTACATCATGGATGTAATTTTCTTTTTGACTTCATTTGCTCTGATGAATTGGAGTTGGAACATAACTTTCCCTGAGCCCATTCATGAATATCATTCTGCACCTTGGGAATAAAATGTTAAGGATGCATTTTATGAAATTTGTCATTTCGTAAAAATTCCAATGCATAAAAAGTTTTATGGCTGTAAACCTCTTTGCATTCCTGAGGTAGTCTTAGAAAATCTCAAAGCAATAGTTGATTGGTTTTTTGAAGAAACATTCTCTTACATTAGGGTTTATGGGTGCTCAATTCTCCCTCACGCACTTCTGAAATTCCTCCCAGACAGACTGGTATTGAGGGAGGTAGCATATCAAATAGTAAAAGGTGGTATTGGGATAGAGCTAAAGGTAGCTCAAAGAAATCCTAGCCAATATTCCCTATGTATGTCGGGAAATTTTCATTACTAAACCTTGGCCATTCTAAAATGGAAGCCGAGGCATTAGAGGAGATAAAACTAGTAGATATTGAGCATAGAAAGCATGACCCTTATCAATTAGTAAGCAGACATTTGATGCATTGTAATTTGAAAGCTTATGAACATGAACAATCTTTTTATGATGATATATTCAAGGAGGTTAAAACTTATGAAGAGGTATTGAACAGGGTATAGGCCTTATCACCCGATTTTCAGAATGGTTTTATATCTTTCCAAAGTCACAGGAGAATTTGTTTGCCAAAAATTTTGCAAGGTGAATCCATGACTCCTCCTCCAAAGTAGGAAGGGCCTCCCCCAGGCTTTGAAACAGATGTACAAGAAAAAGCTAATAGAAAGGGAAAAATGAAGGAGAGTGAAATTCCTTCACAGGAAACAGGAGTCCCTCAGACTGAAAAATTAGAGATAGGTAAAGGAAAGGAGTTGGAAACACCCTTAGAAATCCTTGAGAGTTTTCTGAAAAAAGTAGGAGGAACAACATCTACAGAACTTGGAAGTCCCATTACTTCTTTGACTCCATTGCAGTCTACTTATGGAAACCCCCATGAGGGAACTCTATATGTAAGTGATCTTGAGCCTATTTCTAGAGATGAGATTCCTCCTTCCAATTATTTTTTCAGTAAAAAGAGAAAGGCTATCCTAAAACAAGAAATACATCCAAGAGGATATATGATGACTAAAAAGCACAAAATCATTATAGATGGACAAAAACTTAAAGAGGGAGAATTCACTACAGAGATAGCAGGCACAATGGGAGCCTTAGCATAAATGAATTTATACTCTGTGGGTAGTTTAACAGCTACGTTGGAGAAGAAAGAACAAATGATAGCTCAACTACAGAATAAATTAAAGGAGGCTGAAAATAATATCAGTTGGGGAATAAAAAAGGGTTTAGAACGATCTAGATTAAATGAAATTCAAGAGATTCAGAAACAAAAAGCAAGCTTGGAGGAAGAAAATCAGAAAATACAAGTCACCCAGACAGAGGTTCTAAAGTAAGAGGAAACAAATAAACAATTACAAGATAAGATTGATTCCATTTCAAATCAAGTGGTAGAGCTTGAAATGTTCCAGGCCCAGGTATTAGGAATACATATGAAGATATAAGAGGAACAATAGGGAGTGTTTTTAAATATGGAATTTATTCATAATTACTTTCAAGAAACAAGTAAAGCTTTGGAGAACATTTTCCTAAATAAAAGAGAAGTGAAAATAGACAGGATGACTTTCCAAAAAGCAGTGGCCTTTTCATCAAAGGAGGATATCGTAAAGATTAAAAAACTATCTGTTTTAGAGTAGGTTAAAGGAGATGTAACACTCAAGGTGTGGGAGGCAGACCTTGCAAAAAACAAAAGAATAACTAGAGAGGTCAATGATGATTGTCAAGGAATTTTTGATCTTTTGGAAAAAGCTTCTTTGAAAATCGGAAAAAAAAATTGTTCGGGGTTATTAGGAGAATATAACATTGTCAAACACCAGCTAATATTCAAGGAAGATCTAGAGGAAATGCAGGTGGAGATCCCAAAAATAAAGGTAATCAATGTCACCAAAATCGACAAATGGATAGTGATGCTGAACTTAAAGTTGCAAACTATTAAGTTCACAAGGAAGATAATTGAAGATCGTCTGCCCAAACTATAGAAATATTTCTTCATATTTGAGGAAAAAGATATACCAGAAGCTCCCAGAGTTTTGGTGAAGTTTTTGGGAAAATGTAGTCGTTGTCTTAAGATAGAAGAAGGAAGTTTGTCAATGCAGACATGAAATACTATTTGGTATATTTTCATTATTGAAATAAAAAAATAGTTAAAATAGAAATGTAAACAGTTCAACATTGCACATTCATGTAACCATTAGTCTTAGGAAGTTGGTTAATCACCAATGGGAAAAAAGTTTGGTGATCATGTATAAATAGAATTTCACAAGACTAAAAGAAGGCCTTTTGTTTTTGAGGAGAGCCTATTGTATTAAAATTTTTCAATCCATTGTGATATAAATAATGCAGATGAGATTCTAAATTATGACAACTTGAAGTTGTGTTCTTTAACCCTATTTACAATATATTCCTATGTTTCTCTTTCAATGTCTTTCTAATGAATGATCAACTATAAGTTTATTTCATACATCTTTTATAGTTTGAATTGATTTGGTTATCAAATTTTTTACAACTTTTCCTCTGAAATTGCTATCAGTAATTTTAAGACCTATAGATCATTTGAACAATAATATTTAACACTTCATTAGAAATATTGTTTTCCTCTTTACTTCATGTTACAATATGAGATTCTTTCGTGATTAAAGCCTCATATTTTTTCAGTAGTATTTCTTTGTTATTTTACTATTCTCAAATTGTTTCAAGTCCAGGAAACGACCTCAACTGTTATTATGTTATTATTTTGAATTTCAAAACTATTTTTGCTATTTTATCCCTTAAAAACTGAAGCAACAATTTATCAAATTCTTTCAAAATTAAATAAAATTTTACTCTCCATGACTGTCACAAATAATAGACAGCCCAACATAGAACCTGGTCTCCAAGATCAAACTAGCATTGCTTTAAACATTTTTAATACTATTCTGCAAACAACGACTAACTTGGTAAAATTAGAACATCCATGGGCAGCAATTGAGAGAGATATTAGCATCCAAGAACAAAGGGAATCTAGAAAAAGGCAGTTGGGAAACCAACTCTAATTTATCCTTCCTTTTGATTTTTACCCTTTAATTATCTTTATCTTTACGGATGCCTTGACGGTATACTTTTGTTAAGCCCTAATATTGGCTCATTACCCCTTAATTGGGGCATATTAAATTAGTAATGTTATTTTATTTATGTCAGCTTTAGGCCATTAGTTGTAATTATACCTCCTAGTCTCCTATATATACCAAGGAGACATTTTCATTTTGAATCATCTGGTACTTGAACATTTAAGTGGGGTAAAAGGAGGTTGCCCCCTTGAAGAGGCTTATTATCTGAAATTATCTCTTTTTCAAGGTGTTGAGTACTTTTCCTGAGGTTTTTCTATGCTATATTGATGTTTAGTTCTTAACATATGGTATCAGAGCTCAAGGTCTTGGGGTTTCGCTGCTACATCTGAGACACCGTGGGATTTTCTCTATAACTTGTTTTCTACAATGTTTCAAAAGGAACGGCTTGGACTGTATTTAGTAGATGGATCAAGGTACATTGGGTTCAAAATTTATCTCTTGAGGCCTTATAATTTTGGAGATATAGCCTATACAATATAGGGTTATGGAATCATCCTGAAATGAGTCATTGCAGAATTTTTGCTATAATTTTGTTTTTGTAACTTTTCAGAAATTGAACTCTGGAGGCCATTTACAGAAATTAGTAGGGTATCTGTGGTAAAAATTTAAACTTCTAGGTCATCTTAAATTTGTATATACACCTTGTGGAAGATAGGGTATCTGACTAGTCCTATTGACTAGTCTCAAGAAGGTGTTCTAGGTAAAACAGTCATAACTTCTTGCTAGAGTATCCAATTTGAGTGGGACTAGTTTCATTGGATCTTGGAAAGTCTGTAGTATTTTGGGTGTGAGTTTCAGAATTTGATATCAATCATTTTGTGCGCGTCATGCTATACAAGTGAGATCTCCTGAAAAGGATGAAAATCGGCAAGTTGTGAGGAAGTTACCATAAATTCCACTTGGCACATCCAATTTTGATCAG
>JASDQU010244244.1:137546-151528 GCA_032191745.1 Picea mariana
ATGATATAATTTTAATCACTGTAATCCATATCTGGTTTCTTCCAAGTGTATAAAAGACATAACAATTGTTTAATTCAGTTTGTGAATGACAGGTTTATCTTCTTCATAAGTTGAATTATCAAATATAAGTTTTTGCATAACAGGTTTCCCTTATTGCAGAAATTTATAATCATATGATTGTCATGATTTTTTTATGTCTTGTTTGTCATGTAAATAACTCAAAGAGCAGTGCAGCCAATCGTTTACAAAAAGCTTCTGGATCAACCGGTGCGAGTTTCCTTCCTCCGACCAGCTTCGAAGTCATCAAATGCAGGACAAATTAGGAGTGCTCCCAGGTCAGTTAGTCTTTTGTTTGCTGTTCTTATTAGTAGTTTAGTTCAGATATTAGTTAGAGTTAGAGTTAGTATATTAGATCCTTTAATTTCAGTAGTTTTATTTCTTTTTCATAAAATATAAAAATCAAAAATATCTCTGGCTGTCTTAGGACAGAAAGCATTTGAGTTTTATAGGTTTTATTTAAATCTGCCAGTTGTGTATATTGTATATTTGTGAATAAGCTGTATTATAATTGATAGCTAGACGGTTAATTAGTAGAATTAGTATAATAGTAATTAGTAGAATAGTTAGTGTAATTTGTATTTAGTTTATATAGTAGTTTTGTTTTAATTAGTTTAGTTTCTTTTATTTAGTTTTAGTTAGTTTAGTTTCTCGCATTTAGTTTTAGTTTGTTTTTATTTAGTTTTAGTTAGCTTAGTTTCTTGTATTTAGTTTTAGTTTATTAGTTTTAGTTAGTTTTAGTTAGTTTTATTAGTTTTAGTTAGATTAGTTAGTTTAGATTGGTTTTCTCTTTGGTTTTCTTAGGACTTTAGAGCGGCCAACGGAGTCGTTAAACCCGTCAGGGTGGTTCATTCCAAATGGCTTGGGTTATTTGACAACCTTGGACCAGTTCCACTCTCTCAATTGACGGACGATCAATTTCGCCTGTCAACAAATGGCGCTAGAAGGAGGGCATGAACTTAATTAATGGCACGAGGCGGTCGCAAAACTCCTCCTCCACCTAATCGCACACCTATAGTGACTAGAAGACGTTCAAAAGATAATATCCCCCCTCAAACAACAACTACTTCAACCGAAGATCCACAGATCACAGTTGAGCCAGCAACCCCTAATCCTACAGGTGGTGACTTGGAAGAGATTGTCCGCCGATCTCTTATTAAAACGCATAGTGCCTTAGCCAGTTTGAGGCAACCAAACCGTCCATGGGGTCAACCCTTAGACTTCTCTGATATCAAAGAAGAGTTAGGTGACACTAACCTCACTGTGAATCCTACATATCCAAACACAAATCCTGCTATAGGAGGATTTGGGATACCTCCTTCACCACCTCCCTCATCTCCTTCCTCTTCTGAAGGAGATTCCTCTTCAGACGAAGGCAACTCACCTTCTTGTCCTTCCACACCCACTACCCCAAAGGCAAATCAGAACAACCCTGCTAGACCCTGGTTGGACCAGGATGTTGTAGTTGTACCTAGAGCCCAACACCCTTTACCTAAGCACCCAAAGAAATGGCTTCCTAAGTTTGATCCCGATTCGAAACAGATAGTCGAAGATCATATCAAAAAATTCATGTTAGCCATCAGACTCCGTAATGTTGAACATGAAGATGTTGTTTGTAGGTTGTTCCCTTATACTTTTGAGGGTAATGCATCCACTTGGTACTTTTCCCAACAGCCTCATACCATAGTGTCTTGGGAAAAGCTTGAGTCATGTTTTTTGGAAAAATTCGGAGATGGTAAACCTCTGGAAGTCTTAGTCATGGACCTTTTGAGCTTAAAAATGAACCCGAAAGAAAAAGTTAAAGATTTTAATCAAAGATTTTTAACACTTAAAAATCGAATCCCTGCAGACTCTATGCATGCTGAGAGTCTTGTAATAGCTTACTACACTAAAGCTCTACATCAAAGTATAGTTATTTGGGTGAAACGATCTAAAAAGGCCACATTTTTAGAAGCCTTTGAAGAGGCTACTCAGATTGAAAAATATATACTTAGTCTTAAGGACTCTTCTATCAATGAAACTGAGACTGTTTCTTCTTACAAAAAGAAGATTGAAATTCTCCCCAGACCTACACAAAACAAAACACAACCTAAAAATTCTGATTTGGAAAATTTAACTAAAGTTGTAAAAAAATTATCTAATCAAGTTATAGATTTAAAAAGGTCGACTAAGGAAGCCTCTTCGAGTAAAGGACCCTAAAAACCTCCTTTCCGAAAGCCTTTTCCCGCCAACCAGCCTAATCCAAACCCTGAAGGCTTGAATCTAGAAATTTTGCAATGCGCTCTCCAAACAATTCTAGGAGCTCAAGATGACTTGATGCCTCCCGAAATCCCTCAAGAGGAAGTTGAGCAGGAAATAACTCAAGAAGAAGAGTCTTCTCCAAACATCTTTGGACACTTCTCGGATAGTATCTTTCAAGCTAACTTCGAGACTGTTCACCCTTACAACACTAGGACCAAGACAACAAACCAACCTCCTGCCGAGAACACTACAACTTCACCTCCAAAGCCATCTAAATCAGTAGAAACTAAACAAAGTAATGCCGGCCCTAAATTAGATTATGATGTTGTCGAAGATCTTGAAAAATTAAGGGCCAACATTTCTATTTATGAGTTGTTGAAGTTTCCATTGTTGTTACAAAATATGTTGCAAAATATTTCAGAAAATGGCAAGAATGGTAACTCAAATGGTAATAAGGTTGTGCAAAGCAAAGCTCCGCAGAAGAATTCCACAAAAAGTAATCATGATCCTCAAGACAAAGGAAGCCTTCCTGTAACACCTGTAAATAATAATGTAGATAATGTTAATAATGTAAATAAGATGAATAGTGTAGATAAAGTAGCATTAGAAAATGCGAGTAAGAAAACACAAGCTACAACTCTAAGTACTCGCAAGAATGTACCTCCTTTTCTTTTAACTTTTGAAATCTTCAACAGAAATGTGCATAATTGTATGGTTGACTCGGGAGCATCGTCAAATGTGATTCCTTGGTCTGTCTGCCAAAAGATCAACGCTGAAGTAGAACCATCTTCTTTGAAAATTATACAGCTTGATAGAACATATGTTAAAGTTATAGGCGAACTGAAAAATGTATTGATTAGATTATCGTCTAACCCAAAGGTTCATCAGGTTATTGATATAATTGTGGTGGATATTCCAGAAGTGTATGGCATGTTTTTGAGCAGGGACTGGTCGGAGCAGCTACATGGTTACTTCACGATGAACTGGTCTCACTTATGGCTTCCAGAAAATGGTAAGCCCAACAAAATCAGGGTGAATCATGAGCGTTACATCAAGTTCACGGTAACAGACTTGAATGACCCCAACAAACCATACACACCTCCTGCTGATTCACCTGAGGTCCAAGGGATGGACACCTTCTTCGAAAATTTCATGGTTGAAGTTTCACCTATCAACAATCCACAACAACAATCTGAAATCATAGCATGTACGCAACCAACAGCTTCTATGCAACAGTCCCATGAGTTTGATGGAAATCAAATTTGGTCTCTATATTTCGACGGTTCCAAGTCTAAAGAAGGAGCTGGTGCAGGCTGCATCATTATCGATCCAGCAGGTAATAAGACATTAATGGCTTACAGATTAGAATTTGAATGTACAAACAATATCACAGAATATGAGGCTTTACTGCAAGGTCTCAGAAAAGCCTTAGACATGCACATTCAAAATCTGGTTGTATTCGGCGACTCTGAGATAGTGGTCAGACAGGTAAGAGACTCTATACACTGCCTTTCCCCGCATCTCAAATGTTACCAGTCTGAGGTATCGAGTTTAATGAACAAATTTTCTGCTTTTAATATAAATTCCATTCCTAGATTAAACAATGCTGAAGCAGATTTACTAGCTAATGTTGCCTCTAAACTTCTTCCTGCAGAAGGCTTATCCCCAAACGCATTCTCCTTGGAGCTATTGTTTCAACCATCTGTTCCTGACAATATTACAAACTGGAGAGTATTTGACGATGATCAGTAGATCATTAACTTTCTACACATGGAAGAAACCTTTCAAGGTGCAGTGATAGATGAACAAACGCACGACGACAATCTGCATGACTTTACGGTAATACCTAATCCGAAATCTCCGGAAGCTCTATCGGACATGGTAAATTTCATACCCAAATCTGTTGTTAGATTAGAAAAGTTTTATGATTTTGAAGATAAATTTAAAAAGATGGTCAATTGCAAAAATAATAGTTCCTCATTATCTTATGAAAAAGTCAATTTAGGGACTAATGAAAATCCTCAGTGTATCAATTTAGGCTTGGGATGTTCTAGACAAGAAAAATCTTCTTTTGTTAAATTATTTAAATAATTCAAGGATATCTTTGCATGGACTTACGAAGATCTTAAAACATTTTATCCTAATATTATACAGCATGTCATCCCGATGAAGCCCCAAACCTTACCTTTCCAACAGAAACTGAGGAAAATGCATCCTAAACTAGAACCGACCATACAAAAAGAATTGAATAAACTCCTAAGTGCTAAAATAATTTTCCCTGTTAGACACACTCAATGGGTATCCAACCTCGTCCCAGTACGGAAGAAAAATGGGGAAATTCGACTTTGTGTCGATTTCCGAAACCTCAACAAAGTGTCTAACAAAGATAATTATCCTGTCCCTCCCATTGAATAGATCCTTCAACAAGTATCTAGTTCCGAGAGGCTATCCTTACTAGATGGTTTCTCTGGATACAACCAAGTCTTGATGTCTCCGCCAGACCAACTAAAAACTACCTTCCATACCCCGTGGGGCACTTATGCTTATCGCAAAATGCCCTTTGGATTGATTAATGCTAGTGCTACCTTTCAGAGAGCAATGGACATTGCTTTTAGAGGCTTATTCAATCACTCCGTAGTAGTCTACTTAGATGATGTGACTGTTTATTCTAAAAACAAAGACGATCATCTAGCTCACTTATGAGCCGTTTTGCTACGATGTCATAAATACGGCATCTCCTTGAACCCCAAGAAGTCCATCTTTGCAGTAGAATAGGGTAAATTACTAGGATTCATTGTGTCTAGTGATGGAATTATTATTGATCCCGAACGGACTCAAGTCATCGCTAAACTTCCCCCACCTACATCCAAAAAATCCATGCAGTCTTTCCTAGGCCAGATTAATTTCGTGAGAAGATTTGTCCCCAGTTTCTCCGAAATGGTTAGGCCTCTCCAGAACCTAGCTAAGAAAGACACCCAATATCACTGGGGACCCACAGAAAACCAAGCTTTCAATGCTATAAAGAAGGCCATAATAGACACTCTATCTCTCATGAGCCTTGATTTCTCTCAAGATTTTACACTCTATACTTTTGCCTCTGATCGTTCCTATGCCGCAGTCCTAACTCAGAAGAATTTCGGGAACAACGAAGTACCTATCACCTTTATGAGATCTGCTTTCAAAGGTGCTGAACTTAACTACCCAGCGGTCGATAGGCAAGCCTACGCTATTTTCAAAGAAGTTAAGCATTTCCGGTCTTATCTTTTGAAGTCAAGGACTAAGGTCATTGTCCCCTAAACTGCCGTAAGGAACTTGTTAGTGCAAAAGGAGTTAGGAGAGAAAAGAGCCAACTGGGTCACCTCCTTACAGGATTATGACTTAGAGATCACCCCAGCACAGATCGTGAGAGGCCAAGGGTTGTGTAAGTTGGTTGTTGATTTAGAAATTGAACAGCAAGAAGATAGTGATATGTCAAACCTAGAACAACGCGATCATAGTTTGATTTATTACACACAAAACCTCGTAATTCCTTGGTACGATGATATTAGATTTTGTCTTGAACATGGATTAGCACCCCGTCACCTTGACCCTGCCAAGAGAAGAGCATTAAGACTAAAGTTCGCCTCCTTTCATATAGTTAACGGTATACTGTTTCGTCAGAACTTTGATGGCATACTGATGTGTTGTCTCGAAAAAGACAATGCAGAAAAGGTCTTGCTTGAGTTGCATGTAGGAGAAGCTGGTGGTCACTTCAGTGGCGAAACCACTGCTCATAAGGTTTTAAGAGCCGGTTACTATTGGCCAACGCTTTTTAGGGATGCCCATGCCTTGTGCCGTAAATGTATCATTTGTCAAAAAGCATCAGGGAAGTTGCAAAAACCAACCTTCCCCTTGCAACCCGTTGTAGTCAATTCTCCTTTCCAGCAATGGGGCCTTGATATCATAGGTCCTATTAACCCTCCATCCTCACAATAGCATAAGGATATTGTGACAGCCACTGATTATTTTACTAGATGGTCCGAAGCTACTGCGCTAAGAACTGTTAACACAAGTCAGGTGATCACTTTTCTAAACCTGAATATTATCACTCGTTTCGGTATCCCTGATTGTCTAGTCTTTGATAATGCTTCATACTTTTCTTCTCTTGAGATGAGTGAGTTCACCTTGGAGAAAGGAATAAAACTGAAGTATTCTACTAGTTACTACCCTCAGGGCAACGACTTAGTAGAATCGACAAACAAGAACTTGATCAAAATTATCAAGAGAACCGTGGCTGAAAATCACAAGAAATGGCATAATGCACTGCACAATGCACTGTGGAATGATAGGGTAACACCCAAATATGCTATAGGTAACTCCCCCTTTTTTCTCGTTTATGACAGAGAAGCCATTCTGCCACCTCACATTCTTCTTCCTTCGCTTCAATTGTCACAAAAGGTCCAAGAAGAATATTTCCCCCCTATAGAAAGTCATATTAACGCTTTGATGAAGTTAGAAGAAGTAAGAACCCAAGCTAAGTGTAAGTTATACCAACATCAACAATTGATTAAAAGCTGATTCGATTCTAGTTCTGCTTCTGATAGGAATTTTGAAGTAGGTGACCTCGTCTTAAAGTGGGACAAACCACACGAAGGGAAGGGTGAACACACCAAGTTTCAAAAATTGTGGCTTGGGCCATTTTTGCTTGCTGAAAAGTTGGGTACTAGTTCCTTTCATTTGCAGAATCTTGAAGGGCATCTTGACACCTATCCGGTGAATGGCCAAGCCCTGAAAATATACTTCGCTTGATTACTACCCTTGTATACTATGTAAATATTTCATTTTGTTTTTATTTTTCCTTTGTTTTTATTTTTGGTTTTGATTTGATTGATCAGTTTTTTGTGTTCTTGAAACATATGCATGCCTGTGCACTGAGCCATTCAGACAAAGACCATAAGAAAATCTCTTTGCTGAAATAACTTCTGAAAGATAGTACAAACATCAGTGATATATTTCAAAAAACTGATATTATGTTGGAAAATTTCGTTGTTTGAAAGAAGTTTACTAATTTCAATCTCTGAGCAAGGTTTGTCATGATCATCTATTATCTTTTTACGCTGTCCCTTTTTCGTAAAGGAATGACTCAAAAGGATGCCTCCCTGTCACAGCAAGTTGTTTTGTAAATAAAACATTTCTGGAGTTGAATAAAGGACAGTTTCAAAAAATTCTGATGAGGTTTAAAAAATATGATAAAATATCAAGATTTTTCAGCGTCACCCCGCTCAGCTATACATAAAAGAAAAAAAAATAAAAATGTTAATAAGAGCTGTGGGAAGTGTTTGTAAACCCGTCGGGATACTGAAAAGGTCTGCTGGCAACGGGTAAATGCAAGCATGGCGCCAAGGCAACTTCGTCGGGGTACTGAACAGGCCTGTTGGCAGCGAAGCAATGTCGGGTACATGAAAATCTGTGTAAAAAATTATAAGAAACCTCTTTAAAGTCCTTTATTCTGATCTAGAACTTCTTGACAGGATACAGATGTCAGAGTGGGTTAAATGGAAACCCTGTCGAGGCTATGGACGCCTACTGGCAGCAGTGGCCATGCCAACAGTATTGAAGATTTTATCATTAATATCATGACTTGCTAATCTTAAGACTGTTATTAGTTTGCATCTTTTAAAACATCGCTGCAAAAGATGGTAAATGATGATGTTTGTATGATTTTCTGATTGTTGTTTTTGAGTTGAAATTTTCTTTGCTGTCTTGATCTGAATTCATTTCTTTTGATAGAGATAACTGCTTCTCCCAGTGTGTTGCCATTGTTGGCAGCCAATTCAATTTTTTCCATTGCCCTATAAGCTGCCTACACCTATGTCTCCTGAACTTCAAGTTATTGTCACATTTTGCAAATAGATGATATTTTCATTTTCATGTGACACTTGCAAATTGGTCTCGATTCAGTTTTCACGAATGTAAAAGTGAAAAATCCTCCATCATTATTTGAACTGTCATGATCTTCTCGTTGATATTTTGAGTGACACTTTACCATTGGTTTATCATGTGGCTGAAAAGATTGCCTATTCTTACTTTGATTGCGCAACTTGATTTTTATTTAATTGGTAAAGCATTGAGCATATGGAGACTTTCCTATTCATTGATTTACATAGGGGTCATGGTTGATTTTGATTTTTATATAATGTGATCCTTGTTATTGTAAGCTCTTGGCTTATCGATTTTATGAAATCGATTGTCACCATGTTTTAAAACCTTTGATCAAAATGTTTGATTATGCAATGGCGCTATTGGTTAAACATTTGGGTTTTGATTTAACGTTGAATGACAATTGGTTTGAATTATTACAATGGCTCATATTAAACTTTGGGTTTGATTTCGTATTGAACATTCATGATTTCAAACAATACATTGGCATATTGGTATATCATCCACCATTTAATTCTTGGGTTGGCCGAATATTATGGTTTGAATGATGCTATGATTGATTGAACAGTGCTGTACTTTTCCATTACTATGCTGCATGGCAGTGATAATCCCACCACCCTTGCACACACACATTAATTTGCTTCCCCTTTCATCATTCGCAGTTGTTAGCCCAAACGATTTTTGCTCCTGTGTATTGTTGTGTTCAATCCAAACCCTACCATGCGCCCGCACCATGGCTCCGGTCGTGAGGGATGAACCCAATGGTAGCCAGGCATTGTTGATGTTCGACAGTGCTTACAGTGACTTTGAGGAATTTGGATGGCTCCTGTTCATACGAAAGTTTGATGGTTTTAACCCTTGCATGGCTCGGCAATTCGCATTAACCTTTGATGGCTGCCGAGCCAAGGTTGGGGATGTGCAATTGGAAATTGACGAGCAATTTCTCAGTTTAGCTACCGATCTGCCTGCCACTGGACAGAGATGGTCAAAAAATTCCAAAGTGGAAGATTTCCCATGGACATTGCTCTTCCAGTCTCGAAAGGTGAACTCCTATGACAAAGGTTTACCCGCAAATATGCTCAAGCAACGTTGGCATGACTTGCTGATGATAACCAAGCAATTTATCACCTGCGAGGGTCGGTATGGGTTTGTTTTCTTGTACCACCTTCGGCTACTTATGGTTTTCATGGGCTATGAGCTTAATATGCCTTATTACCTGCATAGGATCCTGTTTAAAATGTCTAAAAGATACAAACGGAACCAGGCCGATAGCAGCCTTTTTTACTTTGGGTTAATTAAAATGCTTGTTGTTTATCATTTGGGGTTACACCGAGACTGTTGGAACGATTTTCTTAATCGCAATAATTTTGAGGACTCAAGCCCACCACAGGTTGACAAACCTGTGGTGAGAGAGAGCAAGTCTATACCCCCTGTGCCTTACAGTGCTCTGTTACCTAAACCCCTACCTGACTCACCTATCGACCTACCCCAATCCGTGAACACAGATGTGGAAATGGTTAAAACTGTGGCTAAAAGGCTTAAGGCCAAACCTACTGCAAATTCCAAAGGAAAAAAGAATGCCCGATTAATCTCTCGCATGGCAAGAAACAAACTGAGACCTCCCGTCAACCCTGACCCTATCATTTTGAGTGGATATTCCGACTCGGAGGTGGAACGCTACCTGGCAAGTGAATATCCCTATTCTGAAGGTCTGTGTAGCAAACCCTCATACGACTTTGTCAAAAACCTACCACCTTGCTTGCGAAATGACCCTAACTACCCAGGCATTAAAATGCCTTGTGAAACCCCCGGTGACTCGTCAAAACCCCCTCCTGCTCTATCACAACCAGTTGTTCCACCATGTGATCAGTGTGGCTCATGGTTAGAAAGGTATTACCTTGATGTGCCAATGCTACAGTCCAGAATTCATGCTCTGGAGGATCAAGTTGCAAGGCTCACTAGTCAGAAGGCTAAATTGCAAGCCATCGATAAGAAACAGCGAACAACAAGCTCTATTTTGTTTAAGAATGTGGAGACTGCTACAACGGTCGTGAACTCAAAGCTGGCATAGCTCGAGCAACCTCACTGGTATGACTATTATCTGATTATATGACAAATCTTAACTCTGTTTGCAGTGTGGTTTTTCTTTGACACATAAGCATGCACTATATGCATAGTTTTGTTTTGATTAGTCGAATTTCGTTTCATGGATTAGCTTTGATTGGATTTAGCTTTGATTCGATTGATAGTGGTATGGATTTGATTGTTTTAAGTTGGCTTAAATTGGGATATTCTGTTGCTAATTAAAGTCATTGTATCTATTATAGACACAAGCTGTTTCTGGTATTTCAATGTTGAACACAATAAATGTTTCGATTCAAATTATTTATGGTGTATATGTTTGGTGATAATTGTGATATGGTTACGGTTTTATGCACATATGATTTTCGACCAAGATCGAATATAGTCTGGATTATGTTTAATATGACTCTGTTTTATATGTGCCCAAATCCTGAATAGATACGAATCATAAAAATTATACCCAGCCAGTTGATTCTCATGTTATCAGTTTGACTCATATTGCGATGGATATATTGTTTAAATTTGATTTGGGGAATGAAAGTGACTATACCCAGGATTACGATTTGTCTCTATTTTTAACTTAGTCACGGTTTGCTTCGATTGTTGCCCAGTTTATGTTTATTACTCCTATTGATGGTTGTGATCACTATTTGATCCTGTGTTGATTGCGTAACAATCAGTGATCGAAATCTATGGCAAAGTTTGGTGGATGATGTTATGAATGTTTTATTTGACTATAATCGTAACAGCCTTTCCATATTGGTATTTGATTAAAACAATATGAATCTTATGCACATTGTTACAGTCGTAACAAATCGATTATGATTTTGTTGAATTACATCGTATCTTATACGATATGATTCACTATTAATTTCATTTGGATATGAAACAGTTTGGTAACTATTTGACCCGATTTTATGGCAACTAAAAAAATAGAGCATTCTTATCCTGTTTTGATTGCATCTCTTTCGATTTTGTTTAATTTGAATGATAAATTTACTTGAACCATTAGTGATTCATTTTTTAATGTTTATTAAAAGAAAATTTAATTGGATTATTTTAAAAAAAGGATTTCGTTTGATCTCTATCTGATCCTGTATGCTATTTTAGACTAGCTACAAAATCAGATGATTCTATAGCTAAGTCTATAGGATCATTTTTTTATTATTTTGTTGATGAAATGTCTTTCTAATTGGTTATTTTTTGTCTATTGCAGATCCATTCGAAATGGCAGTGGCTTTGATGAGCAGTTAGGGGATATTTCAAAGATTTCACTTGCATTTTGATTTCCTAGTTTAGTTGATTTTGGGATATTTCCCAGATTATGTAAAACATTTTGATATTATCCACAGGGAGGTTTTACCCTGTGGAGAGACTTATATATACTTATGATTTTTGTAATAATGTTCATCCTCATTCGTGGGAGAACAAGGATATGGAGTTATAATATAGACTGAAGAAGAATTTGGTGTTTTGTCACAGCTTTAGCTTCTCATTATATCAACATTTTGTTTCATGTTGTGTATATCAATTTGTATCTGGTTAATGACTACTTTAGATATCTTAATCATGTGCAAATGATATAATTTTAATCGCTGTAATCCATATCTAGTTTCTTCCAAGTGTATAAAAGACATAACAATTGTTTAATTCAGTTTGTGAATGACAGGTTTATCTTCTTCATAAGTTGAATTATCAAATATAAKTTTTTGCATAACAGGTTTCCCTTATTGCAGAAATTTATAATCATATGATTGTCATGATTTTTTATGTCTTGTTTGTCATGTAAGTAACTCAAAGAGCAAYGCAGCCAATCATTTACAAAAAGCTTCTGGATCAACCGGTGCGAGTTTCCTTCCTCCAACCAGCTTCGAAGTTATCAAACGCAGGACAAATTAGGAGCGCTCCCAAGTCAGTTAGTCTTTTGTTTGTTGTTCTTATTAGTAGTTTAGTTCAGATATTAGTTTGAGTTAGAGTTAGTATATTAGATCGTTTAATTTCAGTAGTTTTATTTCTTTTTCATAAAATATAAAAATCAAAAATATCTATGGCTGTCTTAGGACAGAAAGCATTTGAGTTTTACAGGTTTTATTTAAATCTGCCAGTTGTGTATATTGTATATTTGTGAATAAGTTGTATTATAATTGATAGCTAGACGGTTAATTAGTAGAATTAGTATAATAATAATTAGTAGAATAGTTAGTGTAATTTGTATTTAGTTTATATAGTAGTTTTGTTTTAATTAGTTTTGTTTCTTGTAGTTTTAGTTAGTTTAGTTTCTCTCATTTAGTTTTAGTTTGTTTTTATTTAGTTTTAGTTAGCTTAGTTTCTTGTATTTAGTTTTAGTTTATTAGTTTTAATTAGTTTTAGTTAGTTTTATTTGTTTTAGTTAGATTTGTTAGTTTAGATTAGTTTTCTCTTTGGTTTTCTTAGGACTTTAGAGCGGCCAACGGAGCCATTAAACCCATCAGGGTGGTTCATTCCAAATGGCTTGCGTTATTTAGACAACCCCGAACCGGTTCCACTCTCTCAATTGATGGACGGTCAATTTCACCCATCAACACTATGCTACAAAGATCACTTATATTTATGTAAGAACTCCCAACTCAAACAAAAGGTACTATTGGAATTGCAAACCTCTCTAATAGGAGGGAACTCAGGATTTTTGAAACCTACCATAGAGTCAAGAAGGATTTTTTTTGGGATGGCCTTAAAACTAATGTTCAAAGGTTTGTGGAAAAATGTGTGGTTTGCCAACAAAATAAGGTGGAAACAATTAAGACCCCAGGTCTTTTAAAACCATTATCCATCCCAAGTTAGCGCTGGGAGGAGGTTTCCATGGATTTCATCACAGGGTTACCAAAGTTTGAAGGAAAGAGTGTCATCATGGTGATTGTTGATAGACTAACCAAGTATGCAAACTTTTGTTCTCTCTCTCATCCCTTCAAAGCTAGTACAGTTGCCACCGCATTCATGGAGACAGTTCAAAAGCTACATGGTAGCCCAAAGATTATTGTAAGTGACAGAGATCCCATCTTCACTAGACATTTTTGGACAGAATTATTTTCTTGTTTGGTTACTCAGTTGGCTCATAGCTCATCCTATCATCCTAAATCTGATGGACAAACCGAGATAGTGAACAAATGTCTGGAAGGCTACCTTCATTGCTTTGTCTTTGATAAACGAACACAATGGTTTAAATGGCTACCCTTGGCAGAATGGTGGTATAACACTTACTTTCATACTACAACAAAAATGACACCATTTATGGCACTTTATGGATACCACCCTCCTTGCATCACTTCTTCTCTAAAAGAAAAATCTACGGTTCAAGTAGTGGAATATCACATCGAGAATCAACAACAAATTCTCCAAATCTTAAAGGACAACAAGAAGATCAACATCATAGTGAAAGAAGTTTTAAAGTAGGGGATTGGGTGTTTTTAAGACTACAACCACACAAACAGATGTCCCTCAAGAAATCCATGAAGGATAATAAATTATCACCAAAGTACTATGGACCTTGTTGAAACAGAACTTAAATTTTGTTTTTTGAACAAATTTTTGGTATCCTGGAGTCTTTGCACTATTAAAATTTTTTCAGATCTAATGAATTCGAAATACACTTGAGGCTTATTCTTGGAAAGAGAACGATTGAAAATTAATCAATGAATGTTCCAAAT
>JASDQU010244245.1:0-13233 GCA_032191745.1 Picea mariana
GCAAGAGAGAGAGAATGAGGATGAAGATTACTTTGTCGGTAATGACCCGGGGATGGTAAATGCCCTCTGACAATGTGGACTACTAAAATTCTTCAAGATCCAGGGCATGAGGGCCCATTTGAGGTTGCTTGAATACTTAGTTCACATGTGGGATGTGGACCACCAGGTAGTCCATGTGGGGGATCACATTATTGCGATATATATCGAGGATATCTACTTCTTGACTGGGTTGTCTCGCCGTGGGGATCGAGTTACACTTACGAGTAACAGGGGAGGTGGTGAACCTATGAGCCACTATATCAATGCCCATTGCATGCCTGATACTCAGAAGCATAGTGGCAAAGTCGTTATAAGAGATTTTCGTGACTTACTTCTATAGAATATCCTCTACACTTTCACACGCATGGCGAGGAGTGCATCTCCCCATATGGCTCTTTAGAGATTTTCCAGTATGCGTTGGAATGTATGGAGCCCCAAGTTTTCAACTGGAGTGATGGGATTCTCAGAAGCATGAAAAAAAAATTGACCAAGTGCAGGAGAGGTGACCTGAAATAGTTCGGATATGGGTCGATTTTGGTGTCCTTCTTATTGGAGAGGTTTCTGAACTTACACCTACATGTAGAGTGGGGTATACCTGCCCCACAAGATCCAAGAATGGAGAGGTGGGTTGGCCTCATGGCACGACATGTGACTAGTCCTATCATCAGGTATAATGATGTTTTCTTTGATTGGTTGAGGACCCAAATGCTTACGGTAGATGACTACGCATATGTCGTCTTAGACTTCCGAGGTAATCCAAACTTGGTTCTTTCTAGAGGTTCTCAATGGGGGAACATAGGTAAGAAGTACATTTTGTTTTTATAATGTTTTTGTGATTTTTTTCTTAAATATGAAATGTTTTTATGTTCTTTATCCGATGACTAATCAAAAATCTCCTTGATGATGCAGACGTGGGACCTCATCATCCTCCAGGTTCATCTCCCATCCAGAGGTGAGGGGATAGAGTCGAGATAGCAGTATTAGTCGTTGCTGACTACGAGGCTATAGAACAAAACTTGGAGGGGATGATGATGGACATCTCAGATGCCTCTATTGATGATATCTCGAGGCGTTATCAGCGTCACACAGTGGGTGTATCTGCTTTCATCGGTCGAATGCTCCGTAGAGTAGCACAGACAGTCGCATGTTATATCGAGAAGCATCCTTGATGCTATATTTGTATATGAAGCCATGTGCTTCACATTTTTTATATTTTGGTCTTCGGAAAAAAACACTTTTTTGTAAAACTTTTATCGTTATATATATATGAAGCTTCTACCGTCTTACTTGTTGTATATACAAAGTGTGATTGGATTTTATAAATTTCTCAAATGTATGTCTAACACATAATTAGCCAATGCATCTGTTAACGTATTTAGACATCTAGGAATGTGTTGATATTCAATGTAATCAAAATGGCATTCCAAGAGTTGAATTCGTAAATATACCCTTAATAACGTAGGACTTCGAATGGAGTAGACGTTACTCAAATGTAGGACTACTAACTGCGAATCAAGGCATACAATAAGATGACAGATTCCAAGAGACACAACGTTAGTCAATAATTCGATGAATGCACTATATTCTGCAATATTGTTAGTTGCGCTACCAAGGAAAACACCATGTAGACTAATCAATTCATCTGTAGGTGCATAGATTTCCCAAGCAGCAGATGTTAAGTTCTGAGTGTTGCGACTAGCGCCATCAGTGAAGCTAATGTAGGGTAGTGAATACACTGACATATAGAAACCAAGCACAACGCAAGGTAAGCAACTGAAGGTTGAAACTGAACATCGAAAAAGCACACAAGAGTATGATATATTAAAAGTAAAACCACTCATGCAAAAATTACTTAAGCATAGTACTTCTTTAAGTAAAGCCCATTTTGGGGCTCACTCAAAGGGATTTCATCATAATCGACTAGCTCATAGGCTCCCTTCTCCAACACACGTTTGAAAATGTAAGGACCTCTCCACATAGCCTCGAATTTATCAGCCCCTAGAAAATCATGATCCTGCTCATAGAGGAGAACTAGATCATCTTCAGAAAAAACACGTGGCTTGACATGCTTGTCATATTGGGCTTTAACACGTTTCTTTTGGGTTTAAATAACTAGGGCAGCATCGCGACGGGTTTCATCTAATTGCATCAAATACCAAAGACGTTCTTATTCGGCAGAGGTATTGGGGAGAAGTTCAATGACCAGTTTCAGAGACGGTATTTCACATTCAATCGGCAAGATAACCTCGATACCATAAACTAGCTGGAAAGGTGTAAATCTCGTGACAAACTTAACAGATGTCTGATAGGCCCGTCATGTTGAGAACATCATTGTGTGCCAGGTTGTCTTATGAATTCCTATCATCCATCGAAGCATAGTAATGAGAACTTTGTTGATATTTTCAACTTGGCCATTGGCCTGTGGGTAATAGGGGGTTGAGTTTTCATGGCAAAGACCCAACTTTTCAGTAAGTTCAGACATCATGAAATTCTGAAAATGACTACCATTATCAGTAATGATAGCTTGGGGGATACCAAACCAAGTAATGATATGATTGAATATGAACAATGTTGTGGTTTTCCTGGTGTTATCAAATGTAGGCATCGCCTCGACCCATTTAGTGAAATCATCCACAGCTACAATGATGTATCCATGCCCCTAGGCCGAGTGAGGGTTACATGTCATGAATTCAATGCCCCATTTGGAGAATGGACCAATAGAAACTATAGGATGTAAAGGAGAAGGATGAGATCTTATCTTGTTATTATAAGTTTGGCAAGAATGGAATTTCTAAACAACAGTGATGCAATCCTTAAATAAAGAAGGCTAGAAATAACCCGCTTGTAAGATATTTTGGGCAGTGGCATACCCATACATATGAGCGCCACAGGCTCAAGAGTGATAGTCATTCAAATCTTTCTCAGATTCATCATAAGTAAGACATCGTTGAAAAATGGAGTCAACATTGTGGCGGTAAAGAGTATCACCTAGAATATGTATTGGCAGGCTTGATACTGTACATGACAACGATCCGTACTAGATAGATCGGGCCAGAAATTTTGAGTCTGGAGATAGATAATGATATATTTGTACCGTGCATCATCAGAACTGATCAGAAAAAGGGACTCGTCAGGTAAGGAATCCTCTGCCGCATTTCCTGTCTCAGTGGCAGGAAAGTCACATATCAGTTCAACGAAAACCAAATATTTCTTGGGCTTAGCACGTTTAAACTCTAAGTCAAACTCCTGGGGAATAACTATCCATTTGGAGTACTTTCCCCCTAGTAGTTGTCAGGTGAGGATATGTTGCATAGGGTTGCAATTTTAAATAACAGTGGTCTTGCGTAATAGGATATAATGATGAAAACGTTGGACAACTTGAATGACTGCCAAGGCCAGTTTCTCCACATGCAGGTATTTGGTCTCGATGGTCGTAAGACTCTGACTCAAATAGCATATCACATGTTCTTTGTTTGAATCATCCTCTTGGACTAAAATCATGGCAATGGTAGAGTCTGTAGCAGCTAAGTAGAGGAAGTAATCCCAGCTATAGTCATGGGGAAACATTAATGGTGTACGGGTTAAGGAAAGTTTCAAAGCTTCAAAGGATTTGTTTGCAGTATTGTCCCATAAAAACTCGTAACCTTTCTTGAGTAACCGATTGAATCCTTTCGTCAGTTCAGTGTAATTGGGGATGAAACAACGTAAAAAGTTTGCCTTCTCTTGCAAACCTTGGAGCTGGCATAAAGTGGAAGGAGGAGGTAGATTAAGGATAGCATCAACCTTCAAGGTATCTACTAGAATCCCATGTATCGACACAATAAAACCAAGCAGTCGGTCGGACTCCACACAAAAAATGCATTTGTGTGGGTTTAAGTGGATATGATAATAACGACAACGTACGAAAATGGCCATCAAATGCGTCAGGTGATCTTGGCGACGCATGGAATGCATTGGTAGATCATTAAGATAAGGTTGCATGATTTGTTTAATATCATGGAAAGCATAAGACATAGCATGTTGAAAAGTTGCGCCAGCATTCTTGAGACCAAAGGGTAATTTCCGGTAGGCAAAGGTCCCCCAAGGGAAAATAAAAGCATTCTTGCGTTGGTCTGTGCGTAAAATATTAATTTGATTATAGCCAGAGAAACCATCCATTAAAGAGAAGATTTTGTTGTCGGCCCAGTCATCAACGATCTTGTCAACGAAAGGGGTTGGGTAATTGTCCTTAGGACAATCTTTATTCATGTCCCTATAATATACACAAATGCGTATGGTACCTTGTTTTTTATTCACCGAAACTAGATTGGATACCCAATCAGTCAAAGCCATGGGATAGATAAAGCCAGCTTTAAGAAGTTTTTCAACTTCAAGCTTGATAGCAGCATCTTTGCGTGGGTGTAGTGGGAGAAGTCTCTGTCGAATGGGTTTAGCGTCCAAGTATGTATTAATCTCATGTACAACAATATCAGGATCGATACCTGGCATTTCTTTGTAACTCCAGGCGAAAACGTCGTGGAATTCTTGGAAAAGGGCTTTATATTCGTCAACCTCATTAGTAGAACAGGAGGCTCCAATATCAATATTCTCCACGAATATGGGTTTAATATATATGTCGAGAGGGACGGTAGGTGAAATGTTGCTCAAGTTCCCTTCATACAAAACATCATGTGTTGACCCAGGAACTGAGGAAATAACCACAACGGTCGATGGAGTCGAAATCCATTGGTAATTCTCTATGGTGTCACGTTCTAGAAAGAGAATGGAGCGATGATGTCCATATTCCTAGGGAGTGTCTTCCATAGACATGACTGACATGATCATCTCATCAGTAGGAAATATCACGTGAAACGGATCAGGAGATAAATCGCATAGAGAAGGAGATAAATCGCATAGAGAAGGAGGGGAGGGGGATATCGATTGAATAGCTTGGTAAGTGGATTTGACTGGGCTTAAAGGCATCTTGTCGCTGTAATGAGGGTAATCACTAGGACTAGGTACTACCCATGGGTCATATGACGCAGGGGTTTCACGAATGGTGGTGGATATCATGTTAATAGAGGCAACAAAAGGAGGGAGAATATTGGGCGGTAGGATTGGAAAAATACCCATCAAAGTTGAATCTTTCAAAAGACCCACACTGACATTCTCATAACCAGGGGATGTCTTTGATATAAAAGGAATGTTTCTAGTACGAGAATCAGAATTAAAGAAGACCAGTTGGTCAACGGTAACGACCTTTCCTTGGTGTGGGAAACGTACCACACGAAAAAGAGTAGACACAATTGCACACATGGAATCAATCCAGCTACAGCCAAGTAAAAGGTTATAATCAAGAGGTGCATCGAAGACCTCAACCTCAACATTGACTGATCTACCTTCCAACGTAATAAACAATGACAGAAGGACATCGTAGGGTTTAAAACCTATACCATTGAAGACCTTAAGTGTATTGTGTGATTCAGTGAGGGTAGGGAATCTAATGGCTTTCCAACAAGTAATGGACATAACGCAAGTCGAGGCTCCTTCATCAATAACAGTTCTATAGATATTCTTGTTTTCAACAACAACTTGGATCTAAAATGCTAACTAAGAAGGAAGCCTTGGAACGTGATCTTCCAAGTCAAAGATTATTAAATTAGTATATATGGGATCAATTCCATCAATGGAATTTAACAGTGCCTTTCGTTGATGAAGGAAACTTTGAAGGACTTCGAGAGCTGACATCGTGAAGGGTGCTTGTGCAATATCTTCTACAATGTTGTAGTTTTGGGCATCACATGCATGGGGGTTGAATGCAGACTTTCGAACAATGCCCTTGGGAGGAGGGTGAAGGATTGTATCGAGACACAGTCTTTCGATATGAAGAGGATCCTTTGGAGGTGAAGTTGAAGGAGAAGATTGAACCAACGAAGGTGGTATATCATCAATTTTCTCTTTTAATGAAGAGTAATCTTTGGCTCGAGTTGCGACTTCAAATTCGTTCGTTTTAGAATCAACAGTACACATAAGGACATAAGAAGATGTAGAAGGGGTAGCTTGGTCATGAACGACCAGTTGGGCTTGCTGCTGAGAAGGGAAAGGTTGTGACAAAACAGCAGGTGTAGGAGGTTTTTTGCTCCCTTCGAGGAACTTAGTAACCTAGGCGCATCTTGGAAAATATTTTGTGTAATGATCATCACCACAAATAAAGCAAGGGTAACGAGGCTTACGTTTGTCTTTCTCATCAGTGGTTTGCATTTTGGCTTTATCAGATTGTGGATTATTATTATTTTCCTCCTTTTTCTTACCCTTCCCTTTATTTTTATTTTCATTCTTTCCGGTAGGTGCGGATTGAATAGAATTAAATTCAGCAGTCTTACCGGTGGAAGGAGTAGGAGTAGGATTATTTTGTGCATTATAATTATTAGATTTGGCATTGGTGTGATTAGCTTGCGTCGACTGGGTCTCAGCGTGGAAGGTGTCAATCACACCATCAACAGCATGAGAAGCCATGGGAGGTTTTGGTGTAGGGTTTGTGGAAGGACGAGGAGCGTCGGGGATCAAATCGTAAAGTGTTCCCGTTTGCAAATAAACGAGATCAAGATATTGAGCACGACTAATCACCTACTCTTTAGTGACAACACCACCCATGGAGACATCATGATCAATAGGTCCAATGAGTGATTTGGTAAACCACTCAGCCAATAGTTGATCAGGAAGGGGAACTTTGATTAGACGTCTTCTCCTCCTCCACTCATGGATGTGATCAGAAATATGAGTGGACGAGGATTGCTTGAAAGAAATCAAAATTTTGGTTCTTGTCTCGCATCGAATTGGAAACTTGTAATGTGTCAAAAAGGACATGGCTAGGGTGTTAAAGTCATTGAAGAAGCCTCATGGTAACTCGATGTACCATTTTGTTGTCGAACCCGTGAGAGTTTGTTGGAAAAGTCGTAATCTTATGGAGTCATCCATAAAGGAGTTGGATGAACACCACAAATGAAAAGTCATAACATGATTATTAGGATCTTCTCCTTCTCAACCATCAAATTTAGGAATGTCGGACGGTAACTTGGCTGGTATGACAAGCCAGTAAGGAGAATGTAAGATAAGATCATTCAAAATCCTAGACAGATCAGGTAAATCCAAAGTGGCCAAGAAAAGAAATTGTCGGTTTACTTGTGGAATTGGTAATTTTGAGGGGGAAGTCTCATAGGTATACCATTAGTACCATAAGCAGTCTGCAAATAAGGAGACATCCCTGACAGATTCGGCTGTGGAGGATTTTGAGGCACATAGCCCATAGGGTTGGATTGATTAGGAGGGTTCCCTTGAAAAGGAACACTAGGTTGAATGTTCGGACCCCAAGTGGGATTCAAAGAACCTGGATACAGTTGATCGAGGTTAGGGGGTACAAAATATTTAACTTGAGGATGTTGTCCCCCATATGGTTGTGGATTTCCTTGGAAAGGAAGATTCCAAAGTAGAGACGGTACCACAGGTGAATTCTATCCATATAGTGGGTTATGGGCTCCAACCTAAGGTTTCCCCACAAGTTGAGGTTGTGCCCCAACCTGAGGTTGTTCCCCAAATTGAGGTTTCCCCCCAAGTTGAGGTTGTGCCCCAATCTGAGGTTTCCCCCAAAATTGAGGTTGCCCCCCAGCTTGAGATTGACCTCCAACAGGAATCTAGAAAACAAAAGTGATAGAAAGATTGGTGCCTCCAAGCGGATTGGAGCCACTAAGGTCAGATCCTCCAAGAAAAGGTGGAGGAGGAACATAAGATCCTCCATAGGGAACCTAGGCAGGTGTAGGAACAAAACCAACAACAACATTATACCCAGGAGGAAAAAAAATTCCAGAAACTCTGGATGGAACCTGGGTAGAGATAGGAACAGAAGTATTTAGATCTCTATACCCAGGAGGAAGTGATGGATTCAGTCTAGATAGAAGTGGTGTCCCAATCAAAGCTTGGGAGATAACCACATTTCCGATAGGAATCGTGGTAGCTTGGGGGACCATAGTAGAATGAGCCATATGAAGAGTAGGAATCGAGTGAGAACCATTCACTGTTTGGTCTAAAACAGTGGTGATACTAGTGGTAGTACCAGTGAAATGGTCTAAGGGTACTGTATAGGTAACAGATGTCCCAGGCACTTGTGATTCCATAGGTTGAGGACTCACTCCTAGTTTACCATAAATGTCATGCACTGTCAAAGGGATGGAACTAGGAATGGAAGTTCCAGCAGTGTGAGTCGGGGTCCTAAATGATTCACTGTGAAAAAGTGGATCCTCTACTCTAGATCTTGTGTTAAGTCCTGTAGGTACTTCAGTATTATCAACAACAACAATTTCTCCAGACGATTTCATGCGAAGTATATGCACGTCTATTCTAAGAGGGGGAAGTTTGAATACCTCTAAAGAGTCCAAAAAATTTTGAAATCCTTCTAAAGAGTGTATGCTTCCAACTTCAGAAGCCACCTCGTTGTTGACTACTCCCTCTAGAGGGCCTTCTGGTGAGGTAGGAGGAAAGGGTTAGTAACCTTATGTATCTTCCGGGGGTAGCCCTTTCATCCTACGTGAACGACAAAGGTCGATGTTGCTCAAGCCAAGTAAAGAACTAAGGAAATCTATGGCCAACTAGAGGAAACAAACAATGCTCACTAATCCAATCTAGGAATCAAACCAAGCAAAAAAACCTTATGATTTCGAAGTCACTAGTTGGTGATGAAATCCAACGTCATGAAATCAAGACAAGAAGGGGTTGGGATAAGTGAGTGTAAAATTTATGTTGACGACCTACTTAACAGACTTACACCCTGGTGCAAGCTCCCACACATAATCGTGGGTACACCCTCCAAGGAGCTCGATTGAGTTTGGCCAACGTCGATTCCAGGTACCGTGAAGACTTTCCCCTTCACAGTCACCTCGTGTAAATACCCTAAATATATAGGCTACTAATATTACCAACTACAACAATGATGCCTGGGGAAACAATCGACAGTCCGATCCACACGCAAGGGCAGGGTATCTATCCCGAAATCAACTCGAAAGGCTTCCACTCATAATTGTGGGTATAACTTCAAGATACCCCCATAATACACGCAATATCTACACCAAGACCAACAAAGCAGGGTGAGTAACTATGTTAGTCTTAATGCGACCTCGGGTTTGACCCTTGTGTGAGAAGGGCTTCCCAGGACAAAATGTAGCAATTGGATTTGAACTCTCCCTACCACAAGATAATATTGTGTGTTTTGATGCTTTGGAGAGTGTGCCTTACAACCTATTCCAAAGCGCTATCCTAGCTAATGTTGGTTAAAAAGAGCCCTAGAAAATAAAAGTTACTAATAAATTTTAAATTTATGTTGTGTTTTAGAGGTTGTTGCTTACTCAAAAAGGAGACGAAAATGAAACTGTTGATGTTGTGACCTAGACCCAATAACATGCAAAAATATATGAATGTGCAATTTTCAATTCAATGAACTCTAGTTACAGTAGGGAGAAGGTATTTCTTTTGAAGTACAACAAGCTACCAATTGCAATTCCTTAGTTCCAAATGAACACAATTCCAAACAATCATGAACTACAAATTTTCCAATTTCTTCTCTTTATAAATATTCTGAATGTAAAAAAATTATTATAAGAAGTTACTAAAAGGATAAATGAAATCAGTTCTTCCTTTCCAAGACAAAATTAGAGATGTGAAAACGAAAGGAAAACGAAATACAGGAAAATTAAGACATTCTCAACACAATTCCCAAATCAAATTCATAATGTAGACAAAAATGAAAAAGACAAGAAAAACTCTTGACATAAGCAAGAAAAAATGTTTCTTAATCAACAACCAATCTGACAAACAAAATGAATCCAAAACTCAAGACAAACCACAAAGATGTTTTGTCAAACAAGCACCCGGATGAAGATTCGAGATTATATCCTTGTAACAATGAGCAAAGGCAAAAAACTTTCCAAAAGCAAAGAAAGACTTTCAATCACTGAAAACCAACCACAAGCAAGATTCAAACTCTGAAATCAATCAATCATGGGCATAGGAAGTTCACCCCAGGATTTTAAGACAAATCTGGGTGGTAAAAGACAAAATGACTCACTCCATCAAAACCTACAAGACTCGTCGTTGGCGAGGTATGGGACATAGTGTGACGAGTAAGGGTCATCTCAGGCCACTGGCAGAGCAGAGTGCAATGTCGCCGCACTGGATTGGCTAAGCAGAGGGCAACGTCTCATGGTCGTTGTAGGATGTCAGTAAGTTATAGTGCGACGATCTCTATAAATTTGGAAAATTTGGAAGAAATACAAACAATCTAAAAGAACTTCTAAACCTAGGGAGTCTAGATGGATCACCCACAGACTCAGAGAATGAAAATTATCAAAGGAAGGCAGGCTAAAGGTAAATGGGAAGCAAAAAATAAAAAGGAGGTTGTATCCCCAGTATGGTCGCCAATTTTTTTATGGGACCTATCAGTAAATGTGGACATAAACAGATCTCCCTAGATCCACCTAGATCTAGAACAAAACAGAACAGGAGATGACACTTCCCCTAATCTCTAATCATTGTGTTTACTATCAAACAAGAGATGGGAAACATATCATTTAAAAATCGGTTCCTCTTGTCGTTGTTGTCCTAGCTCCACTTCAGTGCTCCTGTGATATTGGATATGCAAGGGAACACAAGCCAACCAAAGTGAAAGCAATATAGCATGCTCAAAGAGAACCTATGTATGTGATCAAGAAATCATACAATAAAACGAGATGAGTTTTATGGGAAAGAAACATATCACTATATTATAAATAATGAAAGTGGAGATTACAACCAAAGCCTTGATGTTGCAAGGTCCCCTTCCAATGACCCTTTTCTCCAACACACACACTTGCTCCAATATTGAATGAAGAAGATCCACAATGGCTTGATGAACTGAAATGAGTTGCTTAAGAATGATCCAGTGCAGAATTCTCCATACAATTTGTTATCACATATAGTTGTCAAGGGCAGCAGGTCATCCATTTTTCACGATCTGCATGGGAAGCGTCAAAGGGCAGCGCTCAAAATGGTATATTTGTGGGTTCGAAGGAAGTAGGTCCAATCTTTCAGCAGCAGAGATTCCAGGAGCAGTTCAGATCAGCGGCTCGCGGGCATTCAAAAGTCCAAAATTGGGAAAAGTATAGAACCAGAGAAAAAGGTGTGAAGTCCCAAGGCCCAAAGAAAGCATGAACTGTTGATCTTGAGGGGGACGAGTGGCATCTGATCCAAGTGTTCAGGGAAATGAGCTTCAGGAGTTTTGAAATGTGAAACACGTCAAGTTCCCAAAGGGTCAAAGCCTGAAGTCCCGAAGTGTCGAAGTCTCGAAACGGTCGAAGTGCCGAAGTGATGAAGCGTCGAAATGCCAAAGGCCCGGAATGAATCTGAATCGTTGATCTGTGAGGGGCCACGCATCGTCAGATCCTTAGCTCCAAAGGATTTTCAAGGGGAAAATGAAGTTTGAGTTTTGTTTTTCCCGGAGTCCGGAGACCCAAAAAGATCCCAGTCATTGATATTAGGGGGGGCTACGCATCATCATATCTTTAGCTTCGGATAAAAACGGAAGAATGCAGAGGAGGTTTGAGGTTTGAAAAGTATGAATCCTGAGTCGCAAAGAAGGACTCGGTCGTCAATTCGAAAAGGGAAGATCTGATCCATTGATCTAAAGAGGGTAGATTTGAGCCACTGATTGTAAATCCTCATCCAAGATCACAAGATCGATGACCATGGTCCATTGCGGGGACGCAACATACTCAAGCGATAATTTTCTTGAGCGGTCCCACAATTTAAACCATGGTAAGGTGAAAGTGCTTCGTGGTGAAAGGTGGTGGATTGCGGGCCCAAAAGAGGTATGAACCCAAACCACCTTCGAGAAACCCTGCAATCACATGTTTATATGGCATCTTATCCAAGAACAGCACGTGGCTGCCCCCTGAGCTTTAAGTCTCGTTCAGTCTCCAAGGAAAAGTAGTAAATGAAGGGTAGTTTTGGTGGTTGAAACCTCATCTCACCCCATAAACAAAAGGTATGGAAAGTCCGGTCGTGGGGACTGAACCGTCATCCCATGGTACCCCTGCAAGTAGATTTCCCTGTAGACCCATGTCGATCTGAGCGCGCGTCTGACAAAAGGGATACATGCATAGTCTTACAGAAGAATTCGTCGACGCAAATCTTTGATTGTAGTGTCCAGGTCACACTCTTGGTGGTGGCGAATTGTTCTGAGTATAAATAGATAGTTTTAATATTTTGTTAAGAGTCAACTAGTTGAGTAGAGCTCCCTATTTTGTAATGTTTTGATGCCAGAGTTGTTCTTTGGTTATGTATAATATTTGAGACTTTCAGATTAATAGAAGTTAGCCTATTTTCATCTCTTTGTAAAAATTGTGCTAAAACACTCAGGCATGGAGGATTCAGTCGAGGGTTGTTATGTTGTTGTAATGTAGTTTTGACTACAGTGGTATCGTGACCAGTTTTAGTCAACTTCCTTGTGATGCTTTTCCCTCTTACATTGAATGTCTTGGGCATGGAGGATCCAGTCGAGTTGTTGTAGTTGCATGGTGATGTAGGTTTGTGTTGTTGTGACTGTGTTGTTTGGACATATTTCAGTGTCTGAAACTTGAGCTTAAGAGTGATCTTGAGTCTAGCTTTTTCTTCTCCAAGCTGCTTGAAGGCCTGATGCCCATAGCAGTCTTGTCCAACTTTCTTACTAAGTCTTCCCTCTACTCACACTTAAACTCAATTCACTGATTGAAATCAGTTGTTTCCCTCACTTCCCTGTACATTTCTTGTCCAATTCTGTGTTGAACATCATTCATATATTGAGTTTTTTCCATTGACCTCCACTCATATAAACCAAACATCCACCAAAAACTATGATGGGTAGTGGGATCATCCTTCTGCAATCTGAGGGTGAATATCAGTGCTAACATTCTTGGCGTCGTTGATGGGGAACAAGTTGAAGACATTTCCCTGGGATAGAACAACAAAGAATTTTTTATTCTGAATGTGCATCATAAATCAGTACCATTGAAGATTGCATATCTTGCACCTGGCGACTCCACTGTTTCAGTTGTGGCTTCTAGAGGTAGACACACGAGGTATACTCCATAGTTTTCTCTGGCTACACCTGAAGCTGACCCGGAAAAATATTATGCAGAAAGGAAAGCCTTCTCA